>JANHFL010004773.1:292896-320307 GCA_032468155.1 Oxyrhabdium leporinum
AATTTTTCATCTGTCCCTAATAATATCTTATCGAGTGTTGTCAGTTCCTTATAGAAACCCCATGTTCTTACATCTTTCTCGTATCTCAGTTGTATTTGCAAATACGGCCACCAAGAGCTAAGTGGTCATTCTTAAGAGTGAACTACTGCCATGTCACTGCAATATTCGTAATTTCGGGATCACCGTAACTTCAAGCAGTCACTAATTTATGTCGTAACTTGAGGATTACCTATAATCAAAGTCTCTGTCTCCTGACTGATAATGTGCCATCACATCAGTTGACACGTAGTGACTACAAGGATTTTCTCCATGACAATCTATCCTTGACCTCATCTTTCAGATCTTCCATCACCATATTCATTGTTATTGTAACCGAGTCCCTTGCTGCTGGTCATCTTTTTTCTATTTCCTTTCATTTTCCCCATCTTTAGAGCCTTTTCCAGACTGCTAGGTCTTCACTTAGCTTTGCCTGGCCATTTGTGCCTGGAGTGAGAACTCTGGGTCAATTTGTTCAATGATCCATTGGTTTGTTTCCTTGGCTGTTCAGAGTCTGTCCCCTAAACTAGGTCCTATTTAGAGTAGGTTAAGATCACTGTCATTTTCATGGCCCAATATCAGAAACAATCCTTGCAATCTCATTATTGATCTGATCACTACTTGATCAAATGGATCTCATGATGTTTGGACAGTCTGGAGGTAACGTATCTAAATTAGGAAGCCAAGGAATCCTTGAACACTCTGCTCAATCACATCACCCTGTAGCAATAATTGCCAGTGGTATTTCCTTATGATGTACTTCAGAAGATACACACTGTATAAACAGAGACAAACAACTCTTACTTTTCCCTTGGACATTTTTCCAGACAGAAGCATGCTTTGATTTTCCCCTTCGGTCAATCAATTCAGAAAAAAAAGTGTATGTATTTTTGTAAAGAATTGCCCTTTTATAATGGAAAGACACACCCTATTATCAAATGTACTTTATGGTAAAAATGTGTATGCTGTATGCATTTCTCAGCACAATTTTCTTTGTTTTACGTGACTCTATCACTATAAGGAACAAATTCAATGCATTTGAAAAAAAAATCCAAATGAGCCTTCTCATTCATAAATAACTCACCTGGCAAATGCTGTTTTTCATAACTTTAACCTGTTATGAAATCCAGCATTTTCTCTGAAGGCCAGAGGGCCCACTCAGCAGATCTGAGACACTCTTCTGAAGGGGAGAATATACACTTAAGAAATAGAAGGGCACTTGGCTTAATGTTCTTTTAGTGCCAAACAGGGTTTCCTTTGTTACTGTCTGCTATGCAGTTGAATGAACTCCAGGTATTGTCCACTGGTGCTGGGTTTTACCATCTGCTATCAAAACTTGGTGATTATGTTATTTGGTCATGCTACACAATGCTAGTGGAAATCTGTGGGTTTGAATGATTCAGTTAATATCCTGACCACAGAGTCAGTGAGACCCCAAGGAACCCCATAAAGAGAACTCCTGTTTGCTGCACATGTTAAATCTAACGAAAAGGGAACAAGCTACACGTCCTGTCAGTAGGAAGGAAGCTGTACGTAGGGCTAAAATCGGCAAAAAAAATGAAAAACAGACCGGTAGGCTCCTGATTTTTACTACCACAGTCTATCCAACTCTTTCTTACAATGTCTAGAAAAGGGCAAAGAGTTCATCTACTCTATCTGAAAACTCTGAGCCATTGCAACATTAAATCTGACCATCTTCCTTCAAAGAATATTTAATTTTAATCCAGGTTTACTACCTATACTACAGAAGCATAACAATTATAAGATTTATTCTCAGAGCACACATTCCCAGTCCACACATTAGGGTTGATCAGCTAATATAGCTGGTTTCACAAACTCTGTAAAATCAACCATTACAGGTAGTCCTTAACACCGCAATAGAGCCCAAAATTTCTGTTGCAAAGTGAGAAAGTTGTTAAATGTCCTGACTGGCTTTGCCAGAAGCATTCTTATATTATCACTCCAACTGTGGTGCCCACTATTCTCTGCACCTGAGGAAACCAGATTATTGCTAGTCTAAAGAAACACCGCAGAGAAATCGTATCAATAGCTACAGCTTTTTGACTTTGAAAAAGGTGGGCAAAACCTTGTCAAATCTCTAAGTCGAGAACCCATCCAAAGTCTTTGAAGTTCACTGAGATCAAGGGTGCAGATATTATTTAGAAAATCTTTGTTTTTCAGATGTTTGGGAGTTTAAGATTCAAAATCCCTTACCTCTTCCTTTAAGGTCCAGTTTTGGAGTCTGGCACAGTTTGCAACCAAACAAAGAGTGGTGTGATTTTTGAGCCTGCAGAAATTGCCCTCCACTAATCTAAGCCTGGGGGCACAGTGAAAGATGCTGGGCTTGTTGACCAGAAGATCGGCAGTTCGAGACCCACGTACCACATGATGGAGCGAGCTCCGCTTACTTGCCCCAGCTCCTGCCCACCTAGCAGTTCAAAAGCATGTAATTGCAAGTAAGTAGGTACCACTTTGGTGGGCAGGTTAACAGCATTCTGCACGCCTTCAGAGTATAGTCATGCTGGCCACATGACCACAGAAGCATCTTCAGGCAAGTGCTGGCTCTTTAGTTGTGAATCAGAGATGACAACGACCCCCTACAGTTGGACACAACTTGCAATGGAAACTTTTTTCTAACCTTATTCATTTCCTTTAAAGCAGGGGCCTCCAACCCCCGTACCACACAAACGGCAGGTGCTCGCGCTCACGTGCAAAGCTCCATTTGTACTAGTGGCAGACACATGCGCCCACCACTTACACAAATGGAGCTGTGCCCGCGAGCGCAAACGCCCACTGCCTGCGCAGAACCATCCCTCTCTCCCCCCCCCGGTCCGCAAAGCCGGAAATGTTGGGGACCACCGCTTTAAAAGCCTATAATAATAACCCCACCATTGTTCTTTCACAGCTTTGAGGTTCTAATAAGCCTAAATGTGGCATTATTTCTGCCAGACCAAGTTTACCAACATCCCATCAGGAACCAAGTTTACCAACATCCCATCAGGAACACAAATGCAAGTTCAACATGTAACTTTCAAAATAAATGCAACCAGATAATCCTTAAGATACAGCCAGAGCAGCTGAGCGCCAGAAAATCTTGGCTGTTAGCATCTGATGAGGGGGCTTTGATATGAAAATTGAAATCTTTCTCTTCCCTACTGAAAAGGCTCAGTTTACAGGATGCCAACACCTCCCCTTCAGCAGAGATGTAAAATTTCAAGAAATGCTGAAGCCATGAGGGGAAAAAAAATCTCTGGAAGGTTTTGTGGAAGAACAAATGGAAATAAACCTGTGATACTTTTAGCACATTTCACAGATATAAAACCACATTACTTTGCATAATTTTTTATTACAAGTCGGTTTATTGATAAAAATGTTTGGTATATTATATTTATGAGATAGTTTGTTCTCAGCCAATAATTATGGAGTTATTGATTAGAATGTAGCTTTAAAAGATTTTTTTAATGGAGCAATATACTGCTGAACCTGACAGAACGTGGCACATCTTTATATCTCCTTATTATGAGAGGTGGACACAGAAATGTTAATACTGTAAATGGAAGTAATCATTAACATTGTAGTGGTAAAAAAAACAACCAAAAAGATATTCCGGATTTATCCTCCAGGTTATCAGATACTGAAAGCAGTAACTGTCAGAAAAAATAAGCACAGAAGGACTGATCAAGGCTCAGAATACACATTTTGCCCCCTGAACCATTGCTTGTCCCAAATGTGTTTTTTTCAAGAGGCAACTGGACTTTCTGGTTTCTCATGCATTCTCTGAAGAGCTGGAGAAGTTTCTTGGTTGAGAAGAGAAACGTCTTCAAAGGAAAACCAGAAAGTCCAGTTGCCTCTTGAAAGAAAGCACTTTTGGGACCACCATGACCTGGATGACTGAGAATCTCCATTGAAACTGCTTAATTGTCTCCCCTTCCCTGAAAAATCTGAAATAGTTCTGTATTATCTGTTGTTTCTGATCCTTTATCACTTTCATGTTGGTATTGAGCTTTCTATAGTTTTTCATCTTACCTGACGTCTTCATTTGGAAGACTATCCCCATAAAAGAATTTAGCTAGTTTATGGATATCCAAATGAAACCAATATTAGTAATATTTTATGGCCTTTCCATTTTTTCCCCAGGAAACATGAACAAGCATTCCTTGCAGGAAAACAGACTGTTTCCTGCCCTACATCTCTGAGTATGCCACCCATCTTAACAAATAAGCTTTTTTAAACGTTTATAGGGCAAGGCAACAAGTCACAGTTTTTCAATCTTTAACATCTTTCTAATGATTCAGGTAATGTGGGGGTCCTTGGTACTCTCTAAGCTTGGTTGTTTTCTTGCAGACATTTCACTATCCAACTAGATAATACCATCAATGCTACAATGGAGAGGTGTTTGCTAGAAGAGAATGAGGAGTGGCAAGCCACATTCCCTTCTAGCACTGATGATATTACCTAGTTAGGTAATACAATGTTTGCAAGAAAACAACTAAGCTCAGAGAGCATCCAGAACTCTGCAGTACAACCCTGAGCTACAAATATTCTCTTCTACTGGTATGAAGTAATTTTGATTTTTTTTTTTAAAAAAAGAACATTTCCATGGCGTGTTCATACCTATGACTTTTTTTTATATGTGTAAATCATGCAAGCCCTTTCATTTTCTGGACTCCTGCAATTTTTTAAGCAGAAGAACGGGGACCATGCTACATCTCGCTGTTGCTGAACTACAGCGACTCCTGGTCCCTGTGGCTGTGGCTGCTGGGTGTTATTGTTCAGCAACATCAGGAAGAGTCAGGCCCTCCAAATCTGTTTTAGCAATTGACAGGTTAAATATTTTTAACACTTTTCCAGGAGTGTTAACTGCACTTTTTAACTGTAAGCAGGTATTACAACGAAATTGATGGGTATTACAAAAGATGAGTGCTCATGTCTATTTGACTACATTAATATAATAGATTTACATTATGTTGACATCACATCATTTGTTAATGAATTCCCCAAATCTCTTATACTATTTGAGGGTATAAATGGTTATTCTGATCGTTTTTAAGATTTCAGTGATGTAATTCAGGACTCTACCATCATTGCTGCATTTTCACTATTCCTCTATAGAAAAATCAATGTGAACCTTGGAAAGATATAAAGGCAATAAATATGCAAAGTTGCCTTGTCAGCTTTGTGCTTCATTTCTGCATGTTCTTAGGCATATTTGACTCAACCCACAACTTTTTTGAATTTGTAATTCTCTGACCAAGCTAATCATTGGCTTCATAAATATAACTTCCTGACACTACCACTGAATTTTCCGTATCCCTTGCCAGTCTGCAGTAACATCCAATTCTGAAATTATTTAATTTGTTCGAAGAACCTCAAGTAGAAATTTTAAAAATTTGTTCTTTTCATTGTGGCTACTTATATCCTTTTGCAGTATTTCTCATAACAGAATAAATTATCATCAAACAGATTGTATATTGATTCACATTTTTTACGTTTTAATAATTTCTCCTTTTAAAAAAGAGGTCCTTTAAGTGTTTCAACCTGCTTTGCAGCTGACAAATTTATAATTTTTCTTGTCTTTTTTTCCCTTTGTAAAAGAACACCTGGGCATATCTTTAACCACTTGTCTTGGGAGCAGAGAAGTGTAAAACCCCTGGCTTTAATAGGCATTCCACCTTTATTTTAGTCCTTCTTCTCTATGGAATTAGGCTTAAATAGCAACGTGAGTTGTTCTAACGTACCATCTGAACTAAAATGCTGTACAAAATAACACAGCAGGCATTAGAAAATGTATTACTCTATCAGTCATGCTGTGACACAGTTTGCAGTACACTGCAGAGTATTTGAATATTGTAGCTTTCTTGCTTAAGTTTTCTATCCTGGCAAATACTTGTTTTTACACTGCATTTATTGAAAGTGATAGGGAAAGACCAAAATACAGCAGAAAAATTGTCTAAAAGCAGTATGATAGGCCTCTCTATATTAATCTGTGAAAAGTGTATTAAAATACAACGGTGAAAACTGTGTGGGTCAGCTTGACAAACTGGGAACAACCTCACAGCAGATGTTATATAAACACACTACACAATCCTTCTGTTTCTACCATTGTAACTCTGATGTGTTGCGAAACAAATGATTGCAAGTTGAGGACTACCTACATGCACAGTCTTTCTTAATTGTCCTAAAGAAAAGCAGATACGGTTCAGGTTGTCTGAACAGTAGGAGAGAAATACTTTATGGTTCCTGGAGTAAGGGAAGACATCTAGGACAGCAGCCCACAACCTTTTGGGCAGTAGGAACCGGTTCCGTGGAGAGAGGTTTTTCTATGGACCGGAGGGGGTGTGGTTTCATGTGCTGCCGGCATCCAATGAATGGGGCTTCACTTGTTTGAGCGGACCGGTTTCTGGCATGCCACAGACCGGGGGTTGGGGACCCCTAATCTAGGATCTAAAATAAATCTCCATGTACGAGTGCACATGCATATACCTACATATATAATTATCATTTACAGCCATCAGAATTCTAATGAAATATATGACTGATACATGCCTCATTTCTGAAGACACTGATTTCTATTTTGTAACTTACTTCTAATGGATAGTTTCAGTGTAGATAATAAAAGCCTTCATTGTCCAATCATCCCAGAAGTTACTTTTTTGCAATCTTATGCTCCTACAACTTTAAAGGCTGAGAACTCTTAACAAGCAAAAAGGTCCCTCTTATTGGGGTTAAGTAACACCTGACCTTATAAACATCAGGAATCTAGCAAGATAAAGGGAAGTTTGTACAATGGGCACCACTAGACATTCCTCCCCTATCAAAGACTTTCAGTTATGTTCGGCTCAGAATAAAGCAAGTCTGCACTGAAGGAATAAAGCTTATCACTAATTTAAAGAGGGTGGAGGGGAATATGAAAACACAACATACTCATTTTATACCACAGAAATGGTCATATTCAAAACACAATTCCCTCGAAACGTGAAGGACTCTTGAGAAAGGAAAAAACAAATTTTACGCCTACATTAACTTTAGCTAAACTGTTCACATTTAACTGATGACACAATAGCATTTACGCCAATAACCTATTTATATAACCTGACAAGTTCTTCTGGGATAAATGCCATCGCTGTTTTGTCCCCAAACCATTTCTTTTAGGAAAAGAAGCACAGCAGGACATAAAGGGATTCCAGCTCAAATTTATTTATTCGCTGGGTTTTTATGTTCCTTCAATCCCTAGATTTTAAGCAGATAATAACAGTACCAATGAAGGAGAATATTTGTAGATTAGGGTTGAACTGTGGGGTCCTTGGTGCTCTCTGAGCCATGATGGCGCATTGGTTAGAATGCAGTATTGCAGGCTACCAACTACCAGCAGTTCGAGTCTCATCGACTCAAGGTTGACTCAGCCTTCCGAGGTCGATAAAATGGGGACCCAGATTGTTGTGGGAAATATGCTGACACTGTAAACTGCATAGAGAGGGCTGTAAAGCAGTGTGAAGCAATATATACGGTAAGTCTACGTGCTATTGCTCTGAGCTTGGTTGTTTTCTTGCAGACATTTCATTACCCTGATAACATAATCAGGCCTAGTGGAAGTAGAATAGTACTGATGATGCACCTAATTTGGGTAATGAAACATCTAAGCTCAGAGATCACCAGGACCCCTCAGATAACAACCATGTACAATAAATAGGTTTGAAATATCTCCAAAGTCCTACATTTATACTAAAGACAAACTCAACACTGCATTTGCCATTCCATATCTCAGGTGTAGCTTCCGTCATCTCCTCAGTCTTAATTTCTGAAGGCCCTGCTCAGAGCTAAATCTTAACTGTGTTCCAAAATGACATCAGAAACATGGCCAACTTTGCTGACTGAACTAAATCTGATGGTAGTTGGGAGAGGAACACAGACAAAATCTAAGGCATGGACCCAAGAACATTTTGTTTTTACTGATCTAGAAACAGAGATTGAATTCTCTGTTTTTTCAGGATGCAGAACTGGAAGCAGTCATTTAGGCCAGCCAGTCCACCCTTCTGCTTAGCACAGGAATTCAAATGATAAAGAACCTGGGAAGAACAGAGTCAGAAGGGACTTGGGACAACGTGGGACCTGCAACTTAAATTGCTAATTGGAGCAAAGACACTTCCCTCCCCCCCCCCAAAAAAAGGATATACAACATGAATGTTCCACTGTGGAGTTAGCTCTTCTCACTGAATCAATATAACCTATAGAAACACACCAGTGGTATTAAAGTACATTTCACCAATATGATCTGAAACCCAAATACTTACCAGCCTTGCTTGGTGAAAGAAAAACTATCATCACTAGAACAGGAACAATCATAAGTCCATTTATCATTGTAGATCTAAAAAAAGAGGAAAAAGATTCTTGTTTTAAAAATAAAATCACAACTAAGCATACTCTAGCCGAGTACCAATTGTATTTGATAGTTCTGCACTGTTCAATCAACATGCATGAGCACTTTCCCAACTACATTTAACAATCGCTTCACTAACATGAAGAGTTTGTAAGAGGCTAGGTTCTGGAATGGCAAAAAATGCGGCCTTATAAGAGCAGCCAAATGTCTACAAAATAATGAATTTGCAAATATGAAACGGTGGGCTTTCTAAGCCATTCCTACCAACAGTAATATATACAGAGATGTGGGTAGACTGTGTGTGCGTGGTTCTAGTTACTGACTCCTGGAAACTATCTGACAGGTCCCAACCATTTTCTTGGCAAAATTTTGGAGGTGATTGACACTGCCTTCCATCCTAGGGCTGAGTGAGGGTGACCGGCTCAAAGTCACTCAGCTAGCCTAAAGTCACTCAGAACTGATGATATTGCAATGTCTAGCCTGGCACCTTAACCATTTCACCAAACTGGCTCCTATGGACAGGCGTAGTATGCAATATTTGGATTCCAAAGCAAAGGCTGATATTTTGACGAATTTTTAAAAAGTCCAAAGCCAGACCTAAAGCATTGCATCTAATATCAAAGGAAAAGGAATCTTAACCAACAGGGATGTTGTTGTTGTTCAAAGGCTGTTCCCAAAACTAATCTTACAGGTGTAAGTTCTGCATGTTTCTTTACCTTTGGAAAATCACACAACAGCAAAACTGTGAGTAGCAGCAAAATTCCTCACTTTTAAAAAAGACAAAACAATCCGTTCTGGTTTGGCCTGTTTTTTGCCCCCTTTTTAACACTAATCTACTCACCCCACTGGAGTCAGCAGTAACATTCCTATCAGACCATAATGTAATAGTTTGCAATTTCATGCTGAATGGAAGTTGGCCCACTGGGATACCTCCTGTCAATGAACTGGGCTTGTGGTATAATTACGACATTTGGGGTTCAAACTGGGACAAGGTTGGTCCATAATTACATTAACCATCACTGGGAATCAAGCAGGCATGTCGATTACAGTACATTCAGAGGTTTTGGAATCCATCAAAATATCAGGAATATTTTGGACAAAGGGGAAAAGAAGAGGATCTTGATCAACTTGGACATACTAAATTGTTTTACGTTGTAATTTTCTAGGCCTTTTTAAAAGCGTAATCTTAGATCACATTCTGAATTTACATTATTATTTTTTTAAGAAAAAAGAATGCTGTAACTTTTTTAGTATGCGGTACCCAGAATCTTCTTAAATGCAGGTGGCCTTTGACTTGCAAGTTTGTTTAGTGACCATTCAAAGTTACAACAGCACTGAAAAAAGTAACTGTTTTTCACACTAACAACCATTGCAGTATCCCCCCATGGTCACATGATCAAAATTCAGCTGCTTGGCAACTGGCTCATATTTATGACGGTTGTGATGTCCCAGAGCCATGTGACCAACATTTGCAACCTTCTGACCACAAAGTCAGTGGGGCAGCCTGATTCATTTAACAAGTGTGTTACAACTTAACAACTGTGGTGATTCACTTAACAACTGTTACAGGAAAGGCCGTAAAATGGGGCAAAACTCACTAAACAAAAGTCCCACTTAGCAACAGAAATTGTGGGCTCAATTGTGGTTTTAGGTTGAGGACTGCCTCTATGCTCTAAAAAGGAGAAATGGGGAAGGGGCAAAAGGAAGGGAAAATCATATTACCAAATTGCAATTGTGCAATAGGAGATTTAATTCATGAATGCTCTGGGCTGCATGTATGCTAGCTAATTATACGCCATTTGAATATTTTGCTGAAATGCTACATATATGATTATCACTGTGAACAAAATGCTCGCTAACTAATGGTAGCCTTTATGCACCCAGCAAAATACGAGCCAGATCTTCAGTGCTAGGTTACTGCACAGACCTTGCAGGAACAAAAGCAAAAGGAAAGAACAATTTGCAGTCTTAGCCTGCCAAAAATATAGATTTTGTATTCATTTTATCAGGAAGCTATTCTATTGATCAAGACAAGCTGTTTAAATGATACCCTTAGGGAGGCAAATGTCAAGCACTTCTTGATATAAAATGTTTAAGAAGAAATAGAGCTCAGCTCTCTACTACACTAAAGTGTCTAGCATAAGCCAGCAAACTGTTTAGACAGTTGAAGTCCTGCCAAGAAACTTTTGGAAAGGATGTCAAGATTTCTTGCTGGCTGCCATTTTGCTCAGAGAACGTAGGATACGCTGCTAGCCTGTATATTCAAGCAAGGAAGGAATGAATAGACCTTAAAAGAAAGCCTGTTAATTTTGAAAACACACATCAACTCCACAAACAGATGCCAAGAATGTAAGCCAAGAAGTCAAGTTTCAATGCTGCCTTTCACCTAGATAAACACGAAAGAACCAGGAGGATGATTAGTAAGCAAAAAACCAAAAAAGATCATCAAAGCCTAGAAAACACAACCCTCTGGGTCAATGAAAACTGAACCTTCTTCTAAGGGGAAGAAGATGACTTAGGGAGCACTGGAATGAAGAAATGGCGTGAATCCAAGGCACGTTTGAGAAGTTGGGTTGGCAAATCTCATCAGTTAGAGAGATGTACTGAGACATATTCTGGAAGAATAATACATTGGGATTTCAGTGCGTTAAGTATCTAGTGCTTTTCCCCCCTTTAAATTCCACAAAAAAAATCTCCCTCCTACAATGTTATTAGCACACCTTGGAGGTGTCTAAGGCCATAGAAGAAATGCTGTCAGACTGTCTATGACTTCCAAGCTATTCCTTAATGGGCAGTTCTGTCCTATTTTGTTTTCAACTTTGTGTTATATTTACCTCTAAACTATGTGTCAACAGCATTGTCTAAACCACTGTCAACATAATTACCTTATTTAACCCCTAAAGTTGAAAGAACATTACTACGCAGTTAAGATAACTCAAACTAGACGCTAAACTGCACCATGTATGACATCAAGTCGCACCATGTCTGACATTAATTCACTAACCTCTCACAATCTTGGTTTTATTATGCGGATTAATTAATTGTTTTAACTGGTTTTTATATTTGGTTTTAAAGGTTGGCTTTGTTGTATGCCACCCAGTCACCTTATGTGAGTTGGATGGCCATATACATTTGATAAAATAAATAAGCTGACAAGAATTTATTGAACTTTTATATACACAATATGTCCTTTTGGAAGAAAGAGTAGTAGCATCTACACAGATCTACCGTTACCATTATCATCATCTTCCCTCAGCAAAACTTATAGATAATATCACCTGAAATGCTAGTATCCAGTTTTGACTGTGTATATTATCTCCAAGGTTGTAAATTCTAGCACAAGTCTTAACGTAATTGATAACACAATTGATAACAATAACAACAACAATAATAGTTGTCTCAGGAAGAAATGCTGGCTTGGGCCTAACATTTTGGTCCTGAGTAGAAGGCACTTGTGAGCTAAACATTCCTAATGTTGTGTTAGAAAGCAGTTGTGTTAGACAGCAGTGTTCTCCACACACCCATACTCCACAATATATCGCTACTAGATATAATTTTGATTAAATTTATGTAGAATTATTAATCCACTATACCTTCTATACTTTTGTTTATTTAAGTACGTGGGGTTGTTGTTTTTTGCAAAGGCTATTTCCAAGATTAAATTTAATTGCAATTAATTGCTGTATTACCTGTAGATAAAATTGCTCTTTTATCTACATTAGAAAGGCAATTCAGACAGGTCAGCAAGCAAGCCATACTACCTTTGCCAAACAGAACACAATGGTTTGTTTTTTTTAAAGGCATTGTTTATTCATTTTATTGGATCATATAATCACACCAAGCAAATGGTTCTAGAGTTATGCAAACATTCTTTTAACATTTTAGAGACTAGTAAAATGAATTTTAATATAAACCATTATAGACTGAAGTGTCCTTGACCTGAACTTTCTGAATTTCCTGTAAAGCCATCCATTTATTTTGCATTGCTAATGACATCTATACTAGATACAGCCAAACCATTAGATGATGCAAACTCTAGCCTACAAAAGGTTATGCTATCAGTCTTTAAGGTGCCACTAGGTTTTCTGCTCCCTTTTACAGCACTGCTAATCGGACTTTTTGCAATGATGAGCAAGAACAGTATGAAATTGCTGCTCTCAAAAGCCCTTTGCAAAATGCTACAGAATAACTTCCATAGATGGACTTATCAGAGAGAAAATACCCACATAAAATTCATCTGCTTCTTTTTTAATCAACGAGAATAATCAAAATATAGAGATTATTATAAAAAAACCCCATTCTGCATATTTAAAATGAAGCAATTAACATTCATTTAACACTGTCTTTAAAGACTGAGGAGTTAATAATGATTATTCTAAAAAAAAATCCTGCATATTTTGTTTTTCATTCCATGTATGACATGAATCACAATGTCATATGAGTGAAGAATTATTTTTTTTTAAAAATGTGATTACTAAAATGTGAACCAAGACTTTTGTTTAATTATATTGTCTTTTCGCAAAATATAAATGTGATATATACTGACAGAATCCTTTACTCTAAAGATATTGCTGCTATAAGACAATGAATGGATTATCCCCTTAATAAGTATGCTTAATATATCATTATTTCAAAAATAATACAATAATAATAATAGCAACAGTAGATGAGGCCTGTATCTTTGACTCTAGGAGTTTGCTGGTCTATTCACTACGTCTGTAGAAGAGAACCTCTCTCCAGAAAAATCTTACAGGTTTCTGAAGTGTTCTCATGTTACAAATCAGTTGTCCACCGTGATTCAAGACCCCTGCATGCTTGCGAGTTTATGGGTAACTATAGATAGTCAAAAAAGCTAACTGACACTCTACATTTACCCCAAGAATGTACATAGGCATAGGTAACTTGCAATATTTAAGCCAGCACTGGGTGTACATTAGCTAGTAGCGCATTCCTCAACCTGGTGCCTTTCAAATGTATTGTATTACTACCTGGGGATGGTCACAGCAGTGACCCAACATGTCAAGACAGCACCAGGTCAGGGAAAGCTATTTTAGTGCAACAAAGGAAATGTCACAACAATGCATTCCTGTCTTAGGAGAGAAAGGAGATGCCTCCTTGAACAAAGGCGCAGGAAAATTTGATAGTTTCTAATCAATTCTATTTCCAGATAGGCTTCAGTTCAATTCTCGCAAGGTTGTAATAGTACAACTGGATACTCAGGAAAACCAATTAAAGAGGAGGAAACAAAAAATGTAGATGTTTCTCTCTTTTTCACTGGATTTATGGGATGAGGATGGGGAGGGAATACCTTTAACTTCAGATTCTTCCCCAAACTGCTGAAGGACATATTCGATTCTACAGAGGTTTGCACCATTATGTTAATTATAACTTTTTAATGTTTTTACAGGAGCCCTTGTTTCATGCACAACTTGTGCTTCTTAAAACCTATGGGGCCAGAATTCTTTACATCCTCCAATAAAAGAAGACATGCATAGCAATAGAATCAGTCAGCCTGAAAAAGAGCAAATAAGTTCTTCTGCAATAAATATCAGCATTATCGGTACTGTATTAACGTGAAGAATTTAACAGTCTGCTTTTATTGCAAGACAAGCTAATGCTTCTTGGTCTTCCTCCCTCTGTGTGAACAATTTAGACACATCAATAATTTGTTATGCCAAGCATTTGCACATGGTGGAATGCAGACATTCATGCTTTGGGTGCTGATGTCTGGGGAATATTTAAGCCAAGAAATAATCTGTTGAAGATATGCCCCAGATCTTCTTGGCCAAGAGAGCATTTCGGGGCTCAGCCCCTCAGATTTCTAATGCTCACAGGCTGTAACACAACAAACTTAATTCTGGAAGGCTGTAACAAGGGCAAGGCAGCTTTTCTACTGTCAGTCTTTATCAGGTACCATGACATCCTTTAACCTGAGACACTCTTGAGTTCTGACAGAATAGCTGCTCCATAAATGAAGGACATGCTATTTTAGCCAGCAGGATACTTAAAATGTGTTAACAATGTGTTGCATTCACACTTACAGAAGGACTGCTGCCATAAATAGAAACCTGAGCAATTCTAGCCAGTAGAATTTCTACACACATACAAACACCCATTCCAAGAAATTACCAGTTACAACTTCTGCACCCTGAGCATTTAGGGGAGACTCTAATATCATAGGCACAATCTTCTCACCGTAAAAAAGAAAAAAAAGTTACAGAGAACGCAACACAGCGCAAGTGGCAGCACCTAGGGACACTGGCTGATGTTGGAAAAAGAAAACCAGGGTCAAAGTGAGTTACAATTTAGATGGGACCGTACTAAGAAGTTCCTAGGTGCAATTTACAGAAAGAAGCGACAAGCCTATGCTATACTGGGGCCAAAAAGCTTACCTGGATTATATTGTGTAGTCACTAGAAGTTGAGCTCAACTTAAAGAAGCCTTGAGTTGATGCATGCAATTGCCAATTCCACCCTTTCTTCCCAGTTTCCCCAATGTTATCCCACTGGGGAAGCTGATAGAATTTACTTACACTTCAACTGAGAAGTTTTACCTTATTACTAAAGGCGGAGAGGGAAAGGAGGGGGATGGATAATTTGCAGCGTGACTCAGATGCACAGCTGTTCATTAAATATGTTCACCACAAAATACAAATCTGTGCAGGGAAAGGCAGTATAATGTCTTGGGAGACAACAAGCGAGCTAATTGTAGAAGAATAGTAAAGGGAGGAGGGAAGCCAGTTTAAAAAGGTTGCAGCATATCCCCAGAGAGTAGGCCATCTGCAAATATGATAGACTAAGCCAAGAACACATTTAGAAATCTAAATGCTGCAATGCAGCCTCTGTGTGTGCTACTTCGCTCTTTCCCGGCACCTGAAAATAGAGTGTTCTTTTTTTTTTGCTTTATTTGCTAAGAAAACTCTTTTTTTGTTGTTATTGTTGTTGTTTTTTGTCTCTACCAGGAAAGACAAAACAAAAGGCCCTGGGACATAGAGTGGGAACATTCCATCTAAAAGGCACATTCTCACACTAAGGGGCATTTTGTTATTTACTCTTGAAAGTCTGTCACATGAACAGCTTTCTCTATTTGCCCTTAAAATTCATGACACTTTATATGTAATCTCTAGGGAGCCCTAATGTTGTTACTTCTGCCACATCACAAGATTAAACAGCAAGTTTAATCGTTCTTCTCCTGTAACTTTCCTGTCACAACAAGCTTTTGAGGCACAGTATAGTGCTAGAAAAGAGCAGCCATGAATGCTACTTTCCAAAATACAGGAAAGGCTGCTCTGGGATTACAACAGAGATGAGCTTGCTTGACATACTAGGGGTGAGATATTTATTTGATCAGTGACTGAATAAAATAGAACATATATAATCTAATTACAGCAGAAAGTGGGGATAAAACCAACAAAGCACCCACATAACCAAGACAAATGAGCTAGGTATGAGGATGTCTGTCATGTGCAGTATAGTCAAACAGAACTTTGCTGTGCTTTAAGAGTGATAGCAGTTTTCTTGTTTGATAAGAGAAAAATAACAAGAAATTCCTCAGGATAATCCAATGCATTTAGCAAGAAGTGGAAGATGAGTCTTCCTGAAATATCACTGTAAAAGGGGCAGTACATCAATATGAACCCCCAACGTAAGGAGAGGTTTCATTGTGGATTTGCTGAATATACTGTATAAAAGTACAGGGGATATACTATTATATCTGGCTCTGAAGAAGAACCTTTGCTGGGTTGGAATGATGAAGAAGTTGATGTAGTTGGCTGGTTTCCACCTTACATGGTTAAACCAAGTTTGGACAGAATTTGGAACGAATCCTCTTTCATTCTGGGCTTCAATGACGAAAAGCCTTTCTTTAATAAATCTCCTAACTTAAGTGAAATCCAAAGAGAAGCCATATTATAGAAGTTTTTAACGCAAGAGCACTCAAACTAATCTGAAAGAAGAGATGGAATCAACTCAGCTGGTCAATAATGGCATTTAAGTCTGTAATTAAAGATTAATAACCATGCTGTAATGTCAACCCTTGTCTGACCAACTTCTTGTCTCAGAATGACATTAGATATACATTTTGGGGCATACTAAGTGTAAGGTTAACACTGACCATGGATAAGAGATTTACTTAGTGAATGCTGAACAGCAAACACAACCCAGCCACATGCATTTTGATGGTTGTCTCCTTTCTCACCATAGCTCAACAACCTTTGGGATACTGGTCAACCAGCAATTCTTTTTGATGTTTGTTGATTACAATGGGGGGGAAATTCTTCAGTAAACTTCTCAGGTATGGGACAATGCACAGGCCCGAAGGTTAAATCCTTTGTTTTGAAAAAGAACCTGGGAATGAAAAACCAAGGAGGAGGAGCAAATACTGTAGGAGGAGAAACTCTTATGTTGTGTTTGCTCTTTAGCTATCTCATTTCCCCAGAAGAAAAGTGACTGTTCAATTGTAAGCTTGCAATTTGTCCACAAGGCGGTACTGCGCTGGACCGCAGCTATGCTTACATAATGGATACAAGATTGTGGTTACAGCTGTCTTCCTTATGTACAATTAACTTTTTTGGTTTGAGTCCTGACAAATGAAAATGTGGTTGAGAATGCTGTATATGAAGCACCATCGTTCTAAGTACTATGTGGAAGCAAGTGGGCCAAGTAACAGTGAAAAGTCCTGATACCAGATACCAAACAGGAGAGGTACTACGAGAAACAAAATGGTAGTCATTGGTGAAGTAGGAATCAAAGTCCTCCAAGAATACAATCAATTCTATTTTTTTATTTTTTTTTAAGCATACGGCACATGTTAGCCAGGGATCACCGAGGTGGCTGGCTGGCTGCCTCTGCGAAAGGATTTTTTTCATGCGGTGTTACCTTTATGCCTGAATGCTGGTAGGCAATTGGGGGAGGCTCCTTTCTTGTCCCTACCAGTTTATTCGCTCATGGGAATCAAGCCGCCAACGTCAGAGGTACGCAGGCCCAGCGTCTTACCACGTGAGCTAGCGCTCACCGTTTTGTATACAATGGTATACAAAATTTGCAAAAAATATCAATTTCTCATTCCTGATCTGGATAAAATAAAGCACATTTTTGCTCTGGCTGAATCCAAGCAAAGAAGCCACTAATAATACCAACATTTCATCAATGTTTCTAACTTTCCTCCCATTAGGAATGGGGAAGACTTTTCAAAGTGAGGTTGCTCTATCATAAAAGTAACACTCGGCCCATCTTTTATATCCTTCTGCATTAAACAAATCCCTGCATTAGGATTACCTTTAATAAAAAGACAAAAAAACTCGAATCAATCTAAAGTGATAGAACCTGAAAGTATTGAGCTTTCCTGTAATATAAGGAATCCTTTGACACTCCATCAAAAGCTTTCAAAACACCCAGCTATTTTACTTCCAATAAAACCTATCAACCTGGACTTAGTGAAAGCAAGCAAACACCAAGGGATAAAAGTGCCTAAGAAATACTAGTGCAAGAATGCCCTCTAATATATGTTACACATGTGCTTAAAATATAAAAACATTGAGCCCTTTGATCGGTCAATTCCTGCACAATATCCCCAAGTCTCTGGAGGTAATTTTTTTCCTAAGAAAAATAGAAAGGGCAGAGAACTATGTCAGCTTGTCTTAAAGCTGCTCTATAAAATAATTTGGCTCTGTCCTGTTAGCTTAGAGGCAACTATATATACAAGACAATAAAAGGGAATACTGTATTAGTAATACTTGTGACTATCAGCTGTTATCTGTATGCAAAATTACCCTAGTTTTGTTATTTTAACTAGGCTTCAGTACTTTTCCAAAGTCTTTGGATAAACTAAATGTACTAAATATTCCTAGAAAGAGCATATACATGGAATACATAAGGAAATTTCTGTTAATTTTTGCTATTCACTTCTCAAACATGTAGGAACTCTGCTGGTATCCATCCAGTAATTCAATTCACTATTGCATGAATCTGTCCTGCTTATAGCTCTCACTGTTATCAGGAACGCTGCTCAGCACAATCTTTTCTTAGGATAATGGGAACATAATAAATTCCAAACTCCCTCGGATATATTTTATACTACCTTGTAGTCCAGTTAACCACATTAAGTCAATCGGAAAACAAATCTTAACTGGCTATCTGCATGCCTTTCTTTTGCCATGAAGTATAGGTAAAGCAACCCAAATGACTGTTAGGCTCTATTGACTACTGAACCAATAGTTAGTTACAAGATTCTCTAAAGGCTTGGCCATAAATCCAGGGATGGGCTTCAAAAATTTTAGCAACCAGTTCTCTGCCCGGTTGCTGGGTGAGTGTGGGCATGGTGGGCATGGCCTAGTCGGCCTCCTGCACCACCGCGGGGGGGTCGGGGTCTGCCCTCCCCGGGCTCCGGAGGCTTTCCTCAAGCCTCCAGGAAGGCAAAATCAGCCTCCCTGGGCTCCGGAGGCTCTCCGGAGGCTGGAAACAGGCCAGTTTCCGGCCTTCCGCAGCCTCCAGGAGGTTTTTCATGCTCCCTGAGCCTCTGCAAGGGGCCCTGTACTTACCTAGGATCAAAAATGGGCCGCATGGGGACTCCTGGCAGAGGCGGGACAGAGTGGACAGGGCCAGCCAAGGGTGGGATTTACCGGTTCGCTGAACTGGCTATAAAATTAGCTACTGGTTAGCTACGGGTTCACCTGAACCGGGGCGAACCGGTAGCAGCCCACCCCTGAGTCCATGCATGTAGATATATGGGCTCATATATATTTGAATAGGACAGATATTATTAGCAAAATCGCTTATCTCTAAAAACTACTCCTGTTTTTTAGAGTCCTTGAAATATCTCTTAAATACTTATGGGTGGATTGCTTCCAAGTCTAGAGTAGAATAAAATACTGTATGCAAATCCATAACAATTAAGTGCTGTATATTTAAATGTCCCTTAATGGGGGGGAACTCACATAAAATTTACATTAAATTATTTTCAAGCATTTTCAACAGTACTCAATAACTTTATTATGCTATGTTGTAATTTTACAAATTGTTTCTTATTAAAAGATTCTCATATTTGCCTTCTGTCTGTGACTGAATCTCTTTCCTTCTCTTATTCATCTTTTGCACAATGGGAAGTCTAATTAATAATGTAAGCCACAGCTTTCAGAGAAATGAGACCATCAATTTAATGTCATTCACCTTTTGTTGCAGACAAATTGTTTATTAATCTTTTGCAAATTATGCTCACATTTTAATAAAATACTATAGTTTGGAGAAAAATTGATCATAGAGACCAAAAATACCGTTTTGCACATAATACAAATATTATTATTTAAATAGTGTTATTTTATTTATTTATTTATTTGTATTTATTTATTATTTTTACAAATAACTCAAGGCAGCAAACATATCTGACCCACCTTCCTCCTCCTATTTTTCCATAGTAATCCTATGAGGTGTATTGGGCTAAGAGAGAGTGTTTGGCCCAAAGTCATCTTGCTGACTGTAATGGCTAAAGTGGGATTTCAACTCAGAGTCTTCTGCTTTCTAGCCTGGTGCCTTAACCACTTGACCAAATTGGCTCAGTTAGCAATATAAATTAATAGTAATAATGATGCATCTTACATACCTCTTTATATCATATTATTCTTTGCTTCTTCTCCACACTTCTCTGCTTTTTGCCTGAAGAAAAATAAGAAAGAAACTATGATGATGATGATGATTAAAGAGTTATGTTGTTTAATGGGCTAAGGAAAGCTTCCCTAACATCAAGAGCCACTGACAGTCATCTCTATAGGATTGAAAAAAATTATGTACATTACATTTCTAATTGTACAATCGTGCAAATTTTAATTTTGTTTTATGATTTTCTGTCAAGAAAAAATACATACTTTTTATCATTTGCTAGCACCTACTTGAAAGCCAATTTGGTGTAGAGGTTAAGGCATCAGAGTAGAAACTGGGAGAGCTTGAGTACTAGTTCCACCTTAGGCACAAAGTCTATGAAGTGACCTTGAGACAGTCACTTTCTCTGAGCCTTAGGAAGGAAGCAATGGCAAATTACTTCTGAAAAACTTACCAAGAAAACTGCAGGGATTTGTCTAGGCAGTCTCCAAAATTCAGGCCCAATTGAATGGAACAAAAAAAGCAAATACTTAGCCAGCCAACCACTTGCCATTTTAATTATTTACTCATTAGAGTTTTGTAACAGCAAGTGTAGTGTATTGGTTAAAGAAATGCTAGGAAAACAACAATGAAGTTAACCTAACTTTTATTCAGGAGCTCAATATTTTTATACTGCCCATTAAAGCAGGTATGCCTTTTTTGATTAGATTGATTGAATTCTCACATGAAAATTGAATTATTTTGTATAAGTGAGCATCATACCAGAACTTCCTGCAGTATTTCTACAGTATGGTTATAAATGAAAATAGAAAACATGTTTTGCTGAGATTGGAATAGAACAACTCCAACTAAAACATGCCATCTAAACTTTCTGCATGGTTTGTAGTCTGATGTAATGAAACAGTTTAAGGATTCTATTTGCTGTTGAAACAAAACACATTTCAAGTATTTTAGTTATAAGAAACAATATGCCATAATATGAATCTTTTGCTCTTTTGTTTTTCATACAAATACTACAAGTATAGATGGGGCTATAGGCTGTCAGCCAGCCAATTTACATAGAACCACCCAGCGATATCATTTAAAAAACATTTCTGAAAGAATAGAATTAAAACAAATTTAACAAGAACATTTGCCTTTCTTGCTAGAGAAACAATCTTCACTTTGTTAAATAAAGCCCCTCAGGCTATAAGGAAACTAATATATTATCTACATTATTTACCTACTTTAGAACATTTGGCAGTTAAAAAATTATTAACATGTTTATGCTATACCCAATATGGTGCTTACATTTTTTGCTTTATAATTACAATATATTAGCAAAAACCTGTTCTACAACCAGCAGGTAAAATATATTTAGAAAGCTCACAAGAGGGCGAGAACAATCTCACAAAGCCACATTCTTAGCCATCAACCATACATATAACCATACACACAGAAGAAGTTAAAGAAAACAAAAACTTAGCAGAACAGGAGGACAAGAGGCAATGCAGAATCTTCAGTTTTGGCATCTTATAATGCTGTTTAGAAATTCAGCATAGTAATAAGCACAGAAAAGTTTAACAAAGCTCAAAACAACTAAATTAACATGGTATTAATTTCTGCTTTTACACAGGCTCAACAGCATTAGCAACATTTTTCTGTGAAACCCAGTAGAAATTGCAACTACACACCAACATGACCTGAAGCTTTCCTATAGTAAAGACTTAAAAATCAAAATAAATAAATAAAAGCAATAACTTGCCAAGTAGTTTGGCAGGAATGCAACTACAAGCAATCATCTGCATGGCCATGTGCTTAACGGCTGGTTTTTCTCAACTCTCCATCACCCCTAGCAGCAGGGATATAACTAGTTCCTGCCACTATCCTGGTTAGTCTAGAAAAAGGTTGAAGAAAAGCAATTCAGCCATAAATCCCAACACAACATCCAATTAAATAGTAGGCATAGTTGGAGTATGCAACTGATGCCACTCAAAGCATTAAGTTTTGTTTTAATCCCAAAACAAGCTTCTTGAAATGCGAATGCCTAAACACTGAAACGTTTTGAATGTTACAAATTTACATTATATCAAACCTACCGAATAAAATGGTATAAATATTCATAATATTTTAGTATATTGTAAACAGATTTCTTTTAAAAAAACAACACCACCTGTCTTTTGTTCATATTTGAAGGCTTTCTAATTTTCTGCTCCTACTTTTTTGCCAATTTTTTTCTTTTCTTTTGATGCTATCCATGAACATGCATCAATACAGTAACTCTAATGATATCCTCCTGGTCAAAGCTTCAGTTTAACAGTATGTTAAATGGCACTCCATAAACAGTTAATAGGATCTGGGAAGTGTTGTTAGCTCTTGCATAACATGTTCACATATTGCAATCCCATCCTTTCCCTTCTGTTACAGAACCATAACGGGACTGTATTTTGGCAGAAGAAAGGTGCTATATTCTCCAAACTAGCAGCTCTAACTTCTTTTATTTGTTTTTCCTAATTACAAACCTTTGCTGACATGCCTTGAAATGACTTTTTAAACAATTTCACCTTTCAGCTGCTAGTCTTCATCTTATGAATCTTCATTAATGTGCTTATAGATATATTTCTATGTAAGAAGACATTATAATTAAACAACAGATGCTTCATTAATTTAGGAATAAAGGCAGTGTATGTCGCTTTCCCTTTTCTTAGCATTTGAATACAATAGTTTTCACTTTGATGAATGAATGGCTATGTTTACCATTTTTATTACTAATGAACTGGACTGTTCAATAAAAATGATGTGACAAAAATATATGACATTCACTTATTTCATATTGAAGAAAATAAACCCCATCATGAAAATGGTAATATTTTAATATTATATTATATATTAATATTATATAATATTAATATAATATAATTATATAATATATAATATTTTCAGAACTTATATATTTAGGAGTTATTGACATTCATTTAATTAGTTTGGACCAGAACTTTTGGCTAAAATGTAACTTCATTTATTTCAGCCTGTCTCAATCTGGAGCAGAATAGCAATCTGTTTCCACTTGATAGTTTAAGATAAGAATTAGGTTCAGTATAACAAGAGTACTTAGCTTGTCAAGCTTGGATTCTTAATATATATATATGCTAAACTGAAAAGTTTTATATTATATTGCAAGTTTACAGGTGATATTTTGTACAATACAGCCATTACGAATTACTTCATATGTTATCTCTTCTTTATATAGCAGAAAGGTTTGTATTTATTACGGTAAGAAAAATATTAAACACCTCAGAGAGTCTATGTGTGTGTATGTGTGTATCATAGTGGGTAAATATTTTATTAATTTCATTCATCAAATGTTACATGCTTGTTACAAGGAATATCAGAGGTAGTAAAGCTCATCTTGGAAATTTCATATTATCATGCTTGTTTTATGACCTTCTAATATCTCTGACTATGATAAATAAGTGTCTATGATTACAGAATAATATTTTCAGAACCAAATTCTGGTAAAGAAAGGTAAAGGTAAAGAAATTACAGTTACAAAATGTTCCCATCTAGTTTACCATAGTTTTGCTCAGAAGTTGGAACACACATTATTTGGTGTGCCATGCACCATAAGACATGATTCAAAAAATGGTTGGGAATTTCTGAGGGGCAAATATTAGAAGAAACATGATGGTTGTAAAGGTTATATGCAGGGGTGGGCTTAAAATTTTTTAGCAACCAGTTCTCTGCCTGGTTGCTGGGTGGGCGTGGCCATGGTGGGTGTGGCCTCATTGGCCTCCTGCACCACACTGAGAAGGCAAAAACGGCTTCCCAGGCTCCAGAGGCCCCCTGGAGGCTGGAAACGGCCCATTTCCGGCCTTCCAGAACTTCCAGGAGACCCATTTTTTGCCTTCTCCAGGCTCTGGAGGCTTTCCTCGATCCTCCAGGAGGGCAAAAATAACCTCTCGGGCTCCAGAGGCCCTCTGGAGGCCAGAAATGGGCCTCTTTCTGGCCTTCCGGAACTTCTGGGAGGCCCGTTTTTCATTCTCCCCGAGCCTCCCTGCAGGCCCTGTACTTACCTGGGATCCAAAACAGGCCATTTGGGGACTCCTGGGAGAGGCGGGGCAGGGTGGGTAGGGCCAGCCAAGGTTGGGATTTATCGGTTCACTGAACCAGCTATAAAATTAGGGACCGGTTCACCTGAATTCCATAAATAAATAAAATGATATACCATTGAAATAGTTCTTTATCATAAAAAATAATCTGTGTTTTTTTCAGATTCTGGTGTAAGAAACATAAGCCTTAGTAAGAATCAAGTAGTTGAAATTTCGTTCATGTTGTATCCCCCTGTTGGTCTCAAATTGATAACAGCCGCTGCTCCTCGGTCAACCTGGGTGAAACCAATTGTTGATGGAGAAGATTCTTACATGTATCTAGGTAAACATTTTTAAATGGATTCCTTTTGTAGGAGTGTTACTAACTCAATTTTCTACGATTGTCATTTATCATCATAAATCTGTTATTTACTTTTGTAAATGGAAATGGAGCATTTGATACACTCTACTTAGGACTCCGGGGTGCCATACCACCAACCTTTTGACTAACCATGGTTTTGCTACATTGTCCTCACTAGCTGAATATCTCAAATGTTTTCAGTGTGGTAAATAAATATACTTGCATGTTTAAATCTTGCAGAGAGCATCTTAAGCCAATAATTGCTCAGGCTGAGCCAATACGCAGGTTACTTTTCATACTAATTTAAAATTTTAGCAGTTACCAAGAAAATAACCAGATGCAGAGTGTTCTACTTCCATAGGGTACTCACTGGAATCCTTGTGATGAAATTTTAGCCTACTGTCTAATTAATACTATTAATCAGTGCTCTTAAATGTTGGACTAGCTATTTCCAGTATGGACTATACAAAGGAAAGTCTGACAGCTAGTTGAATAAGCAAGCTAATCATGGTTTTTGTTTCAAACTGGACAATCACTGAGTTAATTTCTCCTAGAGCTTTTACTTCTTTGTGACTTAATCATAATATTTTCACATTCATAAAAATAAAAATATGTTTTATGTAGCACATACATTTATCCATATCTATATGATCTGTATACAGTTTGTGATTCTATTATTTTTCTGAGAGGGTGCAGAATCATAAATCTCCTCTGAAAATGGTTGCAAGGGTTACATTGAGTTTTAAAGTGATTAACTACTCCCAAAAGCCTAAAATGGTTAGGAGTACAAAGCAAATATCCTGAAGGTGTCATTTTGTAAGATATGTTGAGGGCATTGAATGATTGTAAGGACAGTTGGTATTGCGTACTTATCAATTGTATCCAAAGGTTTTCCATTTAGTTTTGGTACATGAAATTTCTCCAATAACTAAATGTTTATGAAGAAAGACTGACATTTTGTTTTAGGTGGGGCGAATGCACAATTCAAAATCTAAGCAAGGGATAGAAAATGGATTTCCCAAATATATCAGCCAAGAGTTTTGAAAAATATGCAGCTGTAGTACCTACACAACATTGCATTAATGATGTGAACATGTCTACATATTCATAAGCAATAATTCAATCATTGTAAGATATGGAAAATACATTTCTATTGGAAATTTTAATGTATAAGTAGATCAGTTGAGAGTTTTTATGAAAGTTTTATGTAGCACAAAAACTTTGGATGAAGCTAATCTCAAGATCTGATTAGCAAACTTGATTAGCAATTTCAGATAGGTAGTTATATTTACTTTATATATCTCTGTTCAGACTTAACTGCTATAAAAACTTTTAATTTCATTTTGTATCTATTGTCATGCATAACAATGATGTAAAATTCTTTGAGATCTCATGTCAAAATGGTAAATTTCTAAGATATTCTCTCTTTTTGGCCCATTCATGCTCATGTCCAGATTATATTCATATTATATTCACAATAAAGACATAAACTTTGCAAATGTTTGCAGGAAAAACAGAATGAAACAGAAATAAAAAAGATTAATTCCACAATCCTTCAATTACCTTCTCTCTTCTGCGTTTAAATTAAAAGAAAAACTAAATTGTAAAGTTGATTTGTGTGGAGACAGGATTTGAAAGAAATGCAAAAATAAGTATTATTTTTGACTTCGGTTTGCTAAATTTTTCAGCTTACTGTGCTATTAAGTTGATGAATGAAATTGCACCATAATTATTTATCAGTTCGGAAAGAGTTTGGATCTGCAGCTCATCCTCCAGAAAGTTACTTGTTCTATTCCAGCATTATGTCTTAGTCCAAATCTCAACAGATCTGAAAAACAGATACTTAGATTCAGGCAACAATTTATCTACAGTACTGTGTCTTCAAATACAATGCACTGAGTAGCTTCTCTTTGCTCCCCCTCATGGTTGGTGAGATGGTGCCAGGAGGGGTATTATTGCATTCACTTTTCTTTTTCATTCAGAAATGAGAGGTCTTTCTTGATCTTCATCTACTCATAAATTTGGCCTAATGAACTATTACCAGCACCTTTTGTGAATAACAAATTCTGAAAGCTAATCATAGATTTTCTGCATTATTATATGAGGTATATTTTTCAGCCACAATGGCTCTTAAAGTAGTTGATAGGAGGATTGTAGCAGTTGTGTTTAAGTTGCATTTAATTTGTTTGTTTTTAAAACACTGTGAATTTTCTTATTTTCAATCCTTGTAAAGATAGCCTTGAGATTTTTAAAATACGTTCTATAGTAAATATCAAAATATCAAACACATTACAGGCTTCTTTTTTTTCTGTCTACTTTTACTCTACATTGACTTGGACTGATGATAAAGAAATCTTGAAGTGCTATTAAAAAGGGTGAGAAGAAAGTCTGTGATAGCATGTGTAGAATGGGACATGAAAAAGATTGTCACAAAAAGTTTAATCCACCGAATTGCAAAAAGCACTGCCATTTTATTCACTTTTACTAAGATGCCAACAGAAAATGGACCACTGATTTTCTATTACTCTCTGTGATAAGAAATCACATAATATATTTCTTGCAAGTGAGTTGATAACCTGATCAGTTGACCTGTGAAGATCAAAGAGTGAATTTACAATAGTTAATGCAGGAAATGAGAGTGATAGGAAAGTGTCTATATGTAAAGAAAGGAAGAAAATGCCTATACATCTTCCAAGTCAGCAGTTTCTATAAACATTAGGAACTTCATGGCTTATAGCAGGAGTGTTAAACTCAATTTCATTGAGGGCCACATCAGGGTTGTGTTTGACTTCAGGAGACCAGGGTGGGTGTGGTCAGGGAAGGCATGGCCAGCTCAATGTCACTCATGTTGGGGGCACCTGTGGTGGCCAAGTGCTAAGGCAGGACTTCCTTCAGACCCTCCCTCCCTCCCTCTCATTATAATCTCCGTCCTTCCTTTTCTTCTTTTTCCTTCCTTCTTCCTTCTCCTTTCTTCTTCCT
>JANHFL010004773.1:322032-338710 GCA_032468155.1 Oxyrhabdium leporinum
AATCGTGTGTGTGTGTGTGTGTGTGTGTGTGTGTATTAAATTTATTCACTGCCCATTTCATTTTGAAGCAATTCTGAGCAACTTACAGCATAAAACTGAACTGAGAAGAGGGCAATCAAAACAGACCCACGAATTCTAGGCATGCTGTACCCCATTCCACATGACTTACAAAGAAGGCAGGCCTCTGACCTTACTACAAACCCTAAACTTAAAATCCTTCCTTAAGATCCACCTGAGAATTCCTTCATGGTCACCCAGCCACACCAGGGCAAATCGATAAACATTTCAAGGTGCTTTAATTTGAAGCAGGTTTAGAAAGCCACTCCAGACTGGGACATATTTTGTGATTCATTGTTTTGTGGGAAAACCTGCAGCCTGATTTGCAGGTATCTCCATTCAGACACAACGTCCAGCATTTAGAGCATTGGGCCGCCTCCTCAATGACTGCCTATGTAATCTGAATCTGTCATTGGTTGTTTGAAGGCTTTTAGAGACTCCAAGAGCTGTACCTGAAGCAATAAATGTAACCAGACAAGGAATTTTTATTCTACATACTGGTAGTCCTCAACTTACGACCACAATTGAGCCCAATTTTTCTGTCATTAAGCAAAACATTTAAGTGAATTTTGTCCCGTTTTATGACCTTTCTTGCCACAGTTGTTAAGTGCAGTTACTTAGTAACATGTTTTTGTTAAACAAATCTGGCTTCCCCATTGACTTTGCTTGTAAGAAGGTTGCACACGGTGACCACATAACCCTCAGACACTGCAACAGTCATAAATACAAATCCGTTGCCAAGTGTCCAAATTTTGATCATGGGGAGGCTGCAATGGTCGTAAGTGTGAAAAACGGTCATAAGTCACTTTTTTTCCGTGCCGCTGTAACTTTGAACGGTCACTAAGCGAACTGTTGTAAATCAAGGACTACTGTACAGTGTGCAGCCCTAGGCTGCATGAATCTGCCTTAGCATTAAAATGTTACCTGCTTCTCCCCATCTGTACCACCATCTTTCTTCCAACAGGAAGGCCATACAGTATGGGAAAACGTGATGTGGTTTCTTTGGTTTTGGAATATTGTTTCAGCCCAAGCCCTCTCAGGTCTAAACTATGGTTGATAGTTGAATATGTTTTGTGACTTCAGACACTGTTACTTATTCAGCATCAGGGTTAAGAAAAACTAGAGCTTTCATATAGTAAAACTCTGCCTGTAAAATCAGTCAATGAGTAAATTAGCTTAAAGGACAGAGCTGGGCCACAGTCATCCTGTGAATTTTCTGGCTGAATAGGCATCTGACCCTCGGTCACTCAAAGCCAGCACTTATCCTTGCTAATATAATGATCTAATAAGTTTTCAATGCAATCTTAAACATACTGACTCAGAAATAGACCCACCAAGTCCAATAGAATATTTTCCCAGGCAAACGGTGCAATATTGCAGTTTTAATTTACATATTCCCTTATACAGGTAGTCCTTAATTTACAAGCAAAAAATTGAGCTCAACATTGCTAAGACAGTTGTTAAGTGAATTTTGCCCCATTGTACCTGTCTTGCCACAGTTGTTAAGTGAATCATTGAAGTTCTTTAATTTGTAATATGGTTGTTAAGTGAATCTGGCTTCTCCATTGACTTTGCTTATCAGAAAGTTGCAAAAAGCGATCACATGACCCCAGGACACTGCAACTGTCCTAAATACATGCCAGTTGCCAAATGTCTGTATTTTGATCACATGCCCATGGGGAGCCTGCAACAATCGTAAGTGTGAAAAATGGTCCCAAGTCATTTTTTAAAGTGCCATTGTAACTTCAAACAAACATTAAACAAATGGTTGTAAGGTTGCAATATGAACAAATGATCTGAAAATCAACTGTATTGAGACGTACAATATATGTATTTCTTAGAACAGAAAGTACATTCCAACAAGCAGGATTCAGTAACTCACCTGATGGGAAAATCTAACTCACAAAATCTTTTCTTTACAGGGCTCTGCAAAATGCTCCCTGGCATGGGGATTAGCGTTTGACATAATAGTCCCCTGTTAAAACCTTATTTAACAATTCTATAATGTTCACAAATGTAGTTCATTTGGTTCAAATTAAAAACATTTAGAGCTATTTCTCGGCTGGCAGGTTTCTTTCAAAATAGACCTCTAAAATCCAACCATGCAGTTATACACAAATGTTGTTCAGAGTACTAGCGCCCAATTTAAATACTCTTTAACTATTACAGAGTATGGAACTCAGTAGAAGTCAGTGTTTTGTTTAGGATGATGAATAAAGAAAGAAAAATCTGAGAAATCAATCTCTAATGTAAAAGAGTATTTATTTTACTTATTCTGTTTCAACTCCACCTCCCCAAAAGGCAGCCAAACCTTGCCGTGTCCCCCCCACCAAGAAGCCTGCAGCCGCCATCTCTTTGCCAACATGAGAAGCCTCCAACCGCCACTCCCGGCTCAGTTCCGGCCAGCAAAGAGGTGGCTTCTGCAGGCCCTTTGCGCCAGCAAAAAGTGGCGCAAGAATCCTGCAGCTGTCACCTCTTTGCCGGCGCGAGAAGCCTCTAGCCGCTGGTCTTAACCGTTGCTGTTGCCCTTCTCTTTTTCTCCCCCCCCCAATCTTTTGCCAGCATTCGGCAGGCAGTCGCAATCTTTCCTGCTCTTTTATTTTGTCAGCCCAAGGGTGTGTGTGTGTGTGTGTGTGTGTGTGTGTGTGTTACGTAGGAAATCACCCTGTCTCTGCAGCATCGGCCATGTGACTGAGTGGGCGTGCCCAATTTGATGTCACTCACAGCAAGTTGCCGTCCCACCTTGCCATGATATCAAATGGGCCACGCCCACTCAGTCACATGACTGCCCACCAAGCCATACCCATAGAACCAATGAAAAAAAATTAGATTCCACCACTGCTCAAGATTTATACACACGCACACACAAATTTTTAATTTATTTTTTATTTACATATTTAATACTACTTTGTCCTCCTCCTCCTCCTATTTTCCCCACCATAACAATCCTATGAGGTGGGTTGGGCTGAGAGAACGTGCGACTGGCCCCAAATCTCCCAGCTGTGCTGTCAAACCTAAGGTGGAACTAAAAGGCAGTTTCACGGTTTCTAATCTTGACCACTTGACAAAACTGGCTCCTATCATTTATGAATGTATGCCAATGGCCCCCAACCTTTTCAGCTCCCGGTCCCGGTTCCGTGGAGAGAGGTTTTTCCATGGACCGGAAGGGGTGTGCTTTTGCATGCTTGCCTGCATCCTGCGGATGGGGCTTTGTTGCTTGCATGGACCTGTTTCTGGCATACCATGGCCCGGTGCCGGTCCATAGACTGGGGGTTGGGGAGCCCGGTGTATGCCATTTTTCTTTTCCTTCTTGCTTTATAAATTTATTTTTTTCTTTCTGATTTCTGAATTCATTAACAAAAACAAAAATACAAGTTTTAAAAGGCAAGTAACAGCAGCTAAGAGCAGGATAGCAAACGGTATATAGAAAACCAAAAACAACAATTAAAATGAACACTGAAATAAATTAACAGTTAAGAGTCTGGTGGAACAGATGACTCTTTGCAGATTTTCTATATATCTATATAGAAGACTGCTATACTACAAAAATGAGCCGTGAGCAATTATGGCATCTTCAAAAATGCCACTGCAGATTTAGATTGAGTCATTTAGAGCTTCAATTCCAAAAATTTAAGTTTGTGCCAATTACGACCTAGAGGTGGTCCTTGACTTACAACCACAATTGAGCCCAACATTTCTGTTGCTAAGTGATATGACACAACCATGAAGATGCTGCAATAGTCATGTGAGAAACAGTCATACACCCCTTTTTCAGTGACGCTGAACAGTCACTGAATGAATGGTTATAAGTCAAGGAGTAGCACTGCAGTACCAACTGATGTGTAGTAGAAATCTGTTGGTACAAGAACAATGTGATCTCTGCACCTTTTCTTGGCAAGAAAGTCCCTTTCCTACATCATGCATCAATCACAATTTTTAGACACACATAGGGTATTTTGCAGGATGTAACTAGGTAACTAATCGTCACCAAAATCCAATTGTCTTCATGAATGGCTTCAACTGGCACTTAATTATGTAAACGCATTGCTCACATCATTTGTAAATCCAGAAGATGAAGGAGCATTCCCCCACTGTGGACCTATACTTTCACAAGACTGCAACCAGCTGTTGAACCTCAATTCCATGAGGTTTAATATCCTATTTACCCCCAGCAACTCCATGTTGTTTGGATTTAATTAAGGAATGTTCTCCTTCACCCAACTCATTACTGAATTTAGGCAACATTCAAGGATTCTTATTGTTTCCTTGGAATTTAATGACCGAAAGTTGCGGAACTGGGTGTAATCACCATAATGATGGCATTTTACTCCATAGCTCCAAAGGACCTCCCCACAGTTTTATAGAGATGCTGAATTACATAGAAATATCCTACTTGCGGTAGAATGTAGTCTGGAGTCCTAAGAGGGAGAAACTGCTTCTCAGAGGGCAAAGAGGCATCAGAGCTTGGAATATATGATAGGTTAGAAAAAGCAAAGACAACTCCCCCTAGTAGTTCACAAAATATAGTTTTAGGGTTAACTAAAATGTTTATATTGTTCAGATAGTTCTTTTAGTCTGGCAAGATTCTGTCTGTAGGCAAACAATAATAAAGCTACCCAAAAGTAATTCCATATGTCGTCCTTGGTTTGTGGGATGTGACAATATTAGACATTGCAGGCTAATGACCTAAGTGCTTAATAACAGTCCCCTGGTGCTGACATGAGTAGATAGGAAAAAACGTGTCCCTATGATTCAGAAGCATGACTTGATTGATGGTACTAAAAACTCCTCTTTAGTTGCTGCCAATGTCCCAGTATGGTATACCCCATTACTCTCCTACATGTGTCCTGCAACTTTCCCTCCCTCCTGCCCCCCAATCCACTTATACTCTTGGCTTTTTTTTCTACTTGCTCTCTCTCCATTATATCCAGAACAAAACAACCCCATCTTGAATCATTTTAACCAACTCTTCCCTTCTTCAGAATTGCTAATCTCGCTGCAAATCTAAAAGTAACCAGGAAGTGACCTGTCCAGGACAACTGTAATACAAAAGACATTCTCTTTTACATCACCACTTTCACATGCAAAGGTTTGATCCAGTGAGAAGGCTTTTTTTTCAAACTAAGAAGGCACCTGGTTAAAATAGCCAAAATGTTGCACCCTTTTCAGGCACATGTTTGTTGAGCTTGTAGCTAGGTTCCATACTTTCAAACGTAATAGCAAGAATAGCACTAAGGAACTTATTCAGAACTATCAACCCAACCAACTTTGTGGATTTAGTTTGAATAGCTGCTTGGCTCACCATAAAAAAGGATTAGGTCTAATCCAAATGAGCACCTTCAGATGAAGGATGGTACGGGTTTTTTTTTTGTTTTCTTACAGGAAGATCTGCCCTGCAAAATAGTCCTCAAGGTCTGACACTTCAGAGGAGAGCTAAACAATATTAAGGTCCAAACGTGGATTATGAATTTTTCATAGTCATTGCCAACATTACCTTTACAGTTTTCTGCAAAGAGCACAAATAATTCATGTCTATATTTTAAAAGAGAAGTAGATCACGTCAGGTAGATCGGACTTCAAGTCAAATGTTCAAATTAATCCCAGAATGTTTTCTGTAATGCAAATTATTTGGTTGCAGAAATAATTTAAAAAGTCAACAAGAATCATTGTTTCTTCTGTAAAAGGGAAGTCTTTAAAGGAAAATAAAAAAAGGTAGACGACATATGCACATCTTACAAGCAAGCCTTTCCCCCACCTCATTTCAGCCTTTCCAATCAATTCTGAGATACCTGCCGTTCACTTTTAACAGCATACTCTCAGATTCTAAATCTGCTCAGAGGATTAAACTGAATAAACATACTATAAAGAGAGCCAAGAGTTCCAGACATAATACAATTGACTGCTACAACAGACTGAAGTGGGAAGAAAGTGCATGCACAGCACAAAAAAAGTTTAGCAAATCTCTGTAGAAGCTCTACAGCTCTACACATTTTAGTTGCTCAGCATCAGTCTCCGCAGAGAGCTAGAAAGCTGTGTTGAAACTTGATCTCATGACTCATTTTTATAGCTGTAATTCAGACAAGGCCTTCAGGCCTGTTCTCACTCCCAATTCAGCTCTGTGGAAGCAAAATTAACGAATGTCAATACAATAACATGTTTGCATTTACAAAAAAGAATGCCTCAGCACACTTTTAGTCTGCTTGTAGCTTCTACACTGCTCTGCAGTTCTGCCATACAATATAGCAGTTATTAGAGCCAAAGCTATGATTAAGAGAAAAGGACTCTCTCCGTGTCAAAGTGAGATACAATATTTAGTCTTAGTTTAAAACACAAAATACGGTACTGTAGTCACATTTGCAACACAAAATACAGTACAGTATTTAACTACTGTTATATACCTTTTCAATACATGGTTCTCGATGCTGATTGCTTTAGATTTCCCTGTAAAACATTTGGAAGGTCCTTTCTGAGTAATTCAAATATCATTTAAATATATATATATCAAAATCTGAACAAAATTATTTTTTAGAAAAATCTACTCACACACAGAAATTTAAGAAGTTTTTGGACTTGCTACTGTCCAGGAAATAACAAATATTTTAAACAAACCCATGGCTACTTTTAAAAATTCTCACTCTTTTCTAAGTAGAACTGTAGATAACTAAAATTAAACATGACAGAATCTTGATTACACATTACAGAAAAAGACTGTCCAGGTGACCTATGTTTAACATCCTATGTCACAGGTGGTTTGCATTTAAGTTGAAATTTCAAGCTATTTCAAGGCTGTATATGATATGACCTATAAATTCTTTGAACGATTAATGTTTAAAAACAGTGCACTGTTAACACTACATGATATAAGTCAGTATTCATCTGGTCACAAAACAAACACCAACAAGAATCAAATAAGCAGCCTCACCTCGTTTTAGTTCATATCTAAACACTTTCATTTTCATTTGCAAGAGTACAATTACTTTATTAAGCTTTCTATAAATTAATCCCTGTTAGCATGGCTGCACACAACTCTTTAAATTAAGAGAAAAGGAAGCTGATAATTCATGTAGTTGATTAAAACTCATGGTGGCTTTTGGTGGGGGGGATAGGAAATAAAACTCATTTTACTGTTCTTAGATAAAAAAAAATCCTTTTCTAACGATGTTGATAGGAAAAAACTGAGTTTTTTCTCTCCTTTGAATGGAAGAGCACCTCAGCCGTATTCAGTGTTTTCATTGCTGTTTTTAAAATTCAAAAGAAAAAAGCCATAACTTTTTCCACGAGTAACTCCAGCTATATTTTTCAGTTTTTTTCAATACTTTTATTATTTTTATACATAACTCAAGGCAGTGAGCATCCCTAATATTCCTTCCCCCTCCTCTTTTCCCCACAACAACCATCTTGTGAGGTGAATTGGGCTGAGAAAGAATGACTGGCCCTAAGTTACCCAGCAGGGCTTTCAGGCCTAAGGCAGGACTAGAACTCAAGAGTCTCCTGGTTTCTAGCCAGGTGCCTTCACCATTACACCAAACTACAGTAGTTCCATTTCCTAAGACAAGCCAGATTCCTGCCTCGCCCTGTAGAAAAGATTCTTCCTTGCTAAACCCTGTTAATTAGCTGCATTCAGACAGACTGATTTTCAAATCCAGTGTCCCAGAACCAGCTAAGCAAACAACACAAGTTGGAGTAATAAACAGATGTATTAGTCCCCAATTAGAGGTAGTAGTTTAAAAGAGAGAACAATGCACATCTACACACTGATAAGGGGAACAATTAATCATTATCACTGATGCTTATCTCTTCAATTTAAACTGCTCACATCAAATGATAAGTAGTTTTTCTACTTTTGTTGTCATGTGCCCAATCAAATATACCCATCACTCATCTTCTTGTCCAACTACAGTTTTTCACAAATCGGTGCCTTTCAAATGTACTGGATTGGACTAGAAACTTCATCATCCTAAAAGAGCACAGCCAAACACTGCATGACATGATGGATTTGGGCTTAGCATTTTATCTGAAGTCAACCACTATAGTTGATAAGCCATAGCTTACAGCTTAGTGTATTGGGTGTACCCAGATATTTGTACTTTAATTCTCTAGCCATTGTTAGAATAGTATATTGTCAATCAAATCAAGCTTTTCCAACCTACATTCTCAATGCAGACAAATTCACCTAGGCATCCAGGCTAGGCTACACATAGCCTATGAGAACATATTATCAATATTAGAGACTACTCTTGAGTATGAATGTTTGGAGGAACATAATGTTTGTGCAAGAAATGCCTCCTGAGATCTTAAGATATAAAAAAGCAAATAGTGACCTGCGTAGCTCACTATTCCTCCCTATCCAAGGACCAGAATAAATGTAATACTATAGAACGATTAAAAAAAAAACACAGGAAAATGAGTAAACTGATTTGACTTTGAATATTTGACTGGCCATACCAGTGAGTTCTCAGGGAAGAATTTCATTCACTTGGTTAGGATTTTTAAAGTGTGAAGTGCATGCAGCCTCAGCTGTATGTGTTAACTTGTGTAATAGCAACTGCAATGATGTGGCAACTGAAAAATGGATAATGAAGCTATGATAGCCAACCTTAACTCATATCTGAATAAGATTAAATATCAAAATATCCCAGACCACCCACGTAGGTCATGAAGTTGTAAGTGTACAATTCTTTAGGGAGAAAAAAAAATCACGGCTTTCGGATGCCAGGCAAGGAGACTTAAGTACAACAGCTGGATGCTCAACTAATATAGCTTGAGTTGGCACCATCTGAATTAAAAATCAATATAACACAGTCAGATGAACATTAAAAAAATAATTTCAAAAATGTCACATGGCTGAAAGAACTGCTTGATGGTAACAGAATTTTTAAAATATAAAAATAGCCATGAATTGCAATCAGCCTTTGAAGAGTATGTTTGGATATTACAGTGATGAATTTACTCTGCCAGTTGGGCAAATCTGAAGGCTTATGACACTGAAAATAATCCTAGGGGCATCTCAGAGAAATTAGATCCCACATCATTAGTTTTTAAACAATGGTAAACTATATCATCTACAAAAGTTTTAGTCCTTGGCTTTGGGCGTTTCTTCCTTTTGGTATAAGTTTTAAAGATTTCCCTCATACTGCTTAGATATTTTAACGGATACTGTATATTTAGAATGAAGATGCTCTACAGACTGGATAATTTCATATCAAAAAAAGAGGAAAACAAACTACTGGTAGTTGCTTTTCAGGTTCTACAGATTTCCATCCTAAGAGGCAAGAGCTGGAGTCCAAAGAAAGCCACCAATTTCAAAAATGCAGCAAGATTTACTTTCTGAAGCAGGACATGCAATCCTGAAGCAGGCAACATATGGTATTCCTACATTTAATTCAAGAGTGAAAGAGCAAATAAAAGTGAGGCCTCAGTGTTTGTGCTCAGGTATGAGTCAGACATTTGTAAGCTTCTCAGTATTAAACCGCACTGAAAGCTGAGCCCTGGCATTACTTTCTTCAGAGAGGTTCTTGCTTAAAGCAGTTCCTGAAACTGCCTGTAGTAACTCTTGGTGGGAATTGAGAAAATGACTGAGAGATGAGGCCACACACACTGTTAAATTCGTCATTTTCTTGACAAAGATCGAGTCAGCCACTGCTACAACCAATATCAACTTCACCTTTTTCATATACCCATCACATCCAGAAATATCAATCATCCATCTGATCAGAAAGGTATGACACCATGAAATAGATTTCTGTACAAATTAACGCAGATACAGAGCTCAGTATGTGCACAAGGGAGGGTAATAAATAAGCCATGGTTTGTTTTAGGGTATGAAACCAGTTTGAAATATACAGTTTTGGTGGCACACTTATTGCAAGTGTGACTTCACATGATATATTTAACACCGTGTGGCTTACTTGCAGTTTCTTGACTTACTTGTGATTTGATTTTGTGTTCAAACCAATCCAGAAATGTAAGGTAAGAGCAACTGTGAAGAAGAAACTAGCAGCTAGCTAACTAAAGCATGACTATCTTCATAGTCTGAAAAGCAAATCAGAAATGAATCAGAGCTGGTTTAACAATTCATGAGTTAGCATGATGTAAGATAGTGGCAAACACATCTTTTCAAACCAAACACTGCATTGCAATATTTAACTAAAACAACGACACTTGTTTTAATTTCAGTTTTCTGATAAAAAATTCTATTGTGCTAAATAGTCCTAGCAAATATGGACAAGTGGTTTTGTTTTATGTTTAACTTTACTCCAATTAGTATAAAATGTTATTTAATATGCCTAATTGATTAAAGAATCAGTCTATACTTTTACATTAACTTCCAAGGTAATTCAAAGCTATGGTTTGCATCCCAAATTTATGATTGGCTGAATTCACACAACATACTAAGTGAAAGTCAAACAAACAACCTTATGTATTAACATATAGTATGAACCATATCTAGGTGTGTCTCCTTGAGGCTACTTAAGCAATTATCAGGGATGACATAAAGCTCTCCTATAGACTGCCATACCCTAAGAGAATGTTGTTTCAAATTCTACAGAACTATATTCATATCTCTGAACCTGTGGAAGAATGGGAAACCTAGAAACCCCAGTGACAAGGCTGGCATTAATAACAAGAGAAGAAGCAGGAGATCAAGGTAACTCAGAACAGACAAAGATGACAGGAAGGGTAATTTGGAGATAGAACGTGAGAACATACCTTCAGCGAACCCATTTTTCAAATTTGGACTATCTTGTCCCATAAATTTCAATAACACAGTTTAGGTTAAATAGAACCTGTGTTTCATTAGTAAAGTTCTTAAATCTTTAAGAATTGTAAGGTTTGTTTCTGTTTAAGGGCTTCAGGTGTAGCTGCTCTCCATTCCATGCATGAAATAGAGCTTGTCGTAATGAACTCTCATGCCATAATCAAAGACATATTCACAAGATTACCTAAATGAGTTGTCATCATCTTAAAAGCCTGAAGGAGCTACTTCTGACAACTCAATTTCATGCATGTCAAATCCATCCACATCATAAATTCACCATGTTTTCAATGTATGCACAATAACTGTCTGAAAAATACCTTCAGAAGTAAATTAGTCAAGGCCTTTTCATTTAAAAAAAAAAATCATTTTCCAAATTCACATTTAAGTTAAATGTTCTACTCCAAAGAAAAATAACTCCTAGAGAGCTGTATATAATTTGACCAACTATAATTCTAAAAATTAACATATGCCAATTTATAGATGGCAAGTGAAATAGTCATCCCACACATCCAATATTTAGATGATCTGGCCACATAATAGGTATAGAGACAGTGGGAATCACATGTGCACAAGCTGATTTACAATCATAATTTGTGGTGCCCACTAACTCCTTGTTCTTCAAACTTTCAGCTCTGCCAAACAGTTACCCCACCCCTATGTGTGTGTATTAAAAAGGACGGGTAAAATATAACAACCATTCTCTCATCACACTACTTTTGAGCACACAGACTCAAATCAGAAACCACATGCAATAGGCAAATAGAATAATACCCTCTGAATTTCAAAATTATAAAGCAACCTGAATCCAATCTACTTTGATACACATAAATTGAATTAGAGATAAACCTCAGAGACACCCTATCCATGTTTTTAAAGGGTTGAGCATAAACACAACACACCCATATAAACACAAAGGCACCTTTGCAACTGCTCTATAACTCAAGACTACAAGGAAGAGTTTAAAGAAATACAAGTTTTCATAGCCCAAATTTGAATGCATATATCAGCTTAAGTATGAAACAAGAGCAAACCTTTGAACTTTCAAACATACTGGAAGCGCTAAGTGCTCTAGAATACATTCTTAGAATGCAGATTCAGCAAAAACAATTACTACACGATAAGTGCAAAAAAAAATCCTTTCAATTAGCTACTGCTGGTGATAGAATTGAAGAGACCGAAGGAATCAATGATATGTAATCCCACTTACAGATATTAAAAAACAGGGGAAAAAAGTGTTGGTACAAACTTGTAACAAGGGAGTTTGAATGTCCCAGTGAAACATTTTGAAGTGTTTTGTGATCCCACAGAACAAACCCTGAAACATCTTAAGTGCTCTGCCACAGGGAACAATGGCAACATAAAATAAGCCTCTTATTTTTCATCATCAGGTCATAAAAGTAAGTGAAATAGCAGCCCGTGCTGACTGCTGTCTATTGCTCAAACTATAACTACATTGACTAAAGGATTTTTTTAAGGACTGTAAATATTTAAACATTCCTAGAGTAAACAAGTTGGGTATACTTTTTTTTACAGCCTGTCTGTACAAATAATCACAGAAATTAGCCCAGCAAAAAGAAAACATAATAGAATCACTCCAGCACAACCCCAACACAATTTAACAGTAGAGGGAAAAATTGCCATGGCCATAACTTTCTTCCTAATGCAGTCACTATAAAATTTCTGCATTCAGCAAATACAGACAACTTCAGACAAAGCAGTACACGCCAAATGTCTGAAAGCTTACCAGCACAGATACCCTTTCTGTAAAGCACAGTTCATAACAACCTACCTGAAAAAGACACAACATACATAAAACACAAAAACTATATATAAGCCACGCCATGACTCTAAATTCACTTTCCAAGACTTCTGAAATTTACCTACCTCCTACAGTAGGAGTTAACTCACCCTCACATTACCAATCTTTCTCTACTCAGCCACATTTAAATGGTAGCAGCAGAAGGGAGAACTTTAGCTCCGCTATTTTATTGGCTAATATGCTCTTAGAAGTCTCCATAGCTTAGAGGAATTTTTAGAACAGAAGCTAACTAACTGCAAGCTATAGGGACAAGCTCCAGGCAATATAGAATATATCCCAATTTGAAATGAACTCAGGACTGAACAATTCTAGAATATGGTTGCTTTGTTCCATGCTTGGAACTCCCAAACTACCTGTAATTATTTTGGAATTTGATTCCTTAATTCACACAATGCATCCTATTAGCACTAGATGGCTTTCCTTTTATGTAAGTGTAACCCAAATGAAAACATGCAGCATACAAATAATATACATCTGTATGTATATTTCTTTTTGTCATATGAACTTCAACCATCAGTTAAAAAACTCAGAGCTTTTCTGAGCAAGTCAGTTCCAACACATAAATACAAAAATAAATATATAAAATAAAACCCATCAACTTACAAAGTAAAAGACTCAAATTATATTCAGTAGCAATTGATTGCTACATTAAAGGATATATTTAGCAAAGGCAGCAGCTCTAGACAAACTTTTTGAAAACCACTAAGGGTAGAAGATAAGGCATGTCCTCAGTACGCTATCAATTTTTTGTCCAGATGCTACCACTGATGTTCCCACCATACACAATGCTAAGAGTAAGAAGTACTTCATATATCCTCCACCTACACATACACACACACACGTATTCATAGTTCCCCCCATTTTTAAACTAGAACAAGAGTGATGGAAAAGAAAAAGAAACATTCAGAACTGATGGAAATTCATAACCTTTACAATGGTCAGAATACACTTTGTTTTGGGAGAGTATGTGTGTTGGTCTTAGATCATTCTGCATATATAGATTTGAATTCTATGCATCTAAAGACGTTCCTCTCAAATGATTTCACCCAAAATGGTGCTTTCCCAATGTGTTAAAGAGTCTACAGCAATATTGGAGACAGACTTCTTTCCAAAGACAGACTTCTTCTATTCACTTCCCAAATCAAGAAAAAGAAATTTCCCATGAAACCAAATATGAAGTTAGTCCTAATTCATAGCAAGCCTAAATTCCTACACCCCATCGTACAGTTCAAAGGGAGACTCCTTTGCTCACTGAAACTTGCACTAACCAAGACTGATGGTTGTGCAATCCAGCCTTTCAACATTTCCACAACTTCAAGAAAGCAGGTCAATGTGAGATGAGGCCAATGTAATATGAAGCTTAACAAGACTTGAAATATACAACTATATGAAAACAGAACTCCCAATTCAGAACCAGATTTAGTTATAAGCATGAATTCACAGAGATGGTAATGTTTACTAGTACTAACTCAATTCTGTACTTAAACCTGGTTTCAAATTTAGAGCATCACAATCTGAATAATGTACAGGGAAGAGGGACTGCTAGTTGCTTCTCTCAGTTATGCTAACATCCATGCTCATTTCCGTGTTTATTTGCTGGGGAAACAGGTTGCGCGTTACTCAAGACTAACTACTTGAGAAATGTACAAATAAACTATGTCAAGTTCTCCTTCATTACAATTAGAGATTATCACTGCTCTTTAAAATGTAGACTTGCAAAAAGAAAATTAGTGAGCCCTTCTAAAAATCGAAACAAGGTAGAGCGGAAATGCCATAATGAAGTACATACCCTGGCAATTTTGAAGACAATTGTTATAAGTCAGCATGAAGTGTGCTTGACAAAAAGGAGCTGTTGCTTCCAAGAACACATACCACAACATATCAGTCACTGTTTACTATGCAAATACATGGGACTACTAGAAGAGGGAGACTTTTTTCATTCCAGGTGTCTGGAACATTTGGAGTAACAAGAAAATATTAATACACTCCCACAAACATATATGTGTGTGTATGTGTGCGTGCACACACACACATATTATGTTCTTCTGAAAAGGTAGATCAACTGCTAGTGGCCAATACATAATAATGTATGTGATGGTGGTGAGTGGTGTTGCATCTTCAGATTAGTGTTGATTAGTGTTGTCTCTGTCTAGACAAGTCCCTGCACCTTCCTTGGCAAGATTTCAGAAGTGGCTTGCCATGGCCTCCTTCCTATTAGAGAGAGCTGGCTTTGCACCTAAGGCAGATCTGGAACTCATGGATCTACCAGTTTCGAGTCTGCTGCCTTAAGCAGTACAGAAAACTGTTAGCTAAGATGAAAAATGGTGCATTAAGCTCAGAGGTAGTACAGGTAGCCCTTAACCATGGTTTACTGCAATGGTCCCCAACCTTTGTTGCTTGGCAGCCCAGGGGGGGGGGAACTGGTTGTGCAAGCGGCGGGTCAGTGCACGCACCTGCAGCCCTTGTGCGAGTGGCAGGACAGCATGCACACACAGAGCTCAAATTGCACGAGCAGCGGGCCAGTGTGCATGTGCGCGAGTGCCTGCCAGCCCGCCGCTAGCACAAGTCGAGCTGCATGCACGGGCTCCAGACAGCGGCTCGCACAGGCCAATTGCAAATAGGGGTTGGATGGGGACCCCCGATTTACTGAATGTCCTTGTTCACATACATACATTATAAGCAATGGTTATAACCAAAATGAATGAATGTATAAAGGTAAAGGTTTTCCCCTGTCCAATCGTATCTGACTCTAAGTGGTAGTGCCCATCAGTATTTCTTAACTGAGGGAGCCAGCGTTGTACGGGAAGACTTTTCCATGGTCACATGGCCAGCATGACTATACATTCAGGTGCAGTGCACGGAATGCTGTTATCTTCCCACCAAAGTGGTACCTATTAATCTGCTCGCATTTGCATGCTTTTGAACTACTATGTGGGGAGGAGCTTAAGCAAGTAAAGGAACTCACCTGGCCATGCTTCACTTGGGTCTTGAACCCAGGCTGGCAGCTTTCCAGCTGAGAAGCTCAACTTCTTTAACTACTTGAGCTATCACGCCCCCTGGAAGAATACATTATCACCCACTAAACCAAACCCAAGCATTCTACATCCTTGCACTACATGATGTGTGAATCCCACTACTATGAAGCCTTCAGAACCTCAAGACAGTATCTGGAATAGACTTGCACAGTTATTTCTGTTGAGATCAAAAGTATTTCAGATCTCAGTTTAAATGAAGGAATGCTAGAAAAGGATTCTTCCAAACATTATGCTGGCATAACTATTTGTTTAACAAGTTGAAAAACATGTCTTTGTATCCTGCAATAAAAACAGCTTTCGACAAAGGGCTATTTCAACCCAAACAAAAACCCTTCAGAGAACAGATTAAATGTCCTTCATAGGCTCTTCCGTTTGAAAAATCGGTCAGCCTCACGAGAGGGCAAACCTAGTCACATTTCAACTTTCTTTCTTTCATGACAATTGCATATCCAGACATAGAGAAATGAAAATCCAAACAGGCCCAACTTTTCTTCCTTTCCCCAATCTTTTACAGGCACAGGGAAAACCCAGACAGGTATTGTGTAACAAGGCTTGCTTCCTTCCTTCCCTTCCCTTCCCATCAAAACTATCCATCTTCTTTGCATTTTGTACTGCTGACTTTCCCAAACAAAACCCCTCTTCCCTACAAGAGTTACAGCACAGAGGGGCAGGCTTATACTTGGCAGGGTAATGAGTAACATCTGTAACCACAGCTGCCCTGTGGGCATTCCTTGCTTTGATGCTCCTGAAGACTGCAGCCAGCCAGAGGAGGGAGCCAAGGAAAGTTTACACAGATTCTCCCTCCTCTCTACATAGCCTTTCCTCCCCCAACCCTCCACTTTCAGGAAAGGCGGCCTCCCTGAAGCCATTAAAAGATCTCCCCGTGTGTCGTCCCTCCCCCCCCAACCGCTTTCATCTCCTAAGTTTTCCAAAGCCACTGCTGGAAGCAGGATATACAGATGTAGCATTAGCTGACGAGCTTTTTTTTTTTGGGGGGGGGGGGGGGGC
>JANHFL010004773.1:350490-360906 GCA_032468155.1 Oxyrhabdium leporinum
GAAACAAAGTCAAGTAATACATACATACATACATACATACATACATACATACATACATACATACATACATACATACATACATACATACACATACCTAGCTACATGCATACAGTCCTTCCCCAGACACAAGTTCATAAAAGCATAATATTGTGAATATTTTAAAATAAGCCCCAATTCCATTTTTTCTGATTAAACCTACTGTCTATAGGATTAGGCTGAATGGTTTCAATTGAGTAAAACACCTGATTTGATTATGTGGCATCAGGTCTGATCAACCACATAGAATGAGGCTCCCTAGAGAGATTTGTCTTCAATCTGACCTTTTAGATGCCTCTGTGGAGCATTCATTACTGTCATAACAGAAGTAAGCTGCCTAATAAGCGTATAACCAAGAGTTATCCACTAGAATTGAGGAAGAGGGGATCAATTAATGTCAGGACATTAACTCTGTCAACACAGTGTGATAAGGCTGCCTGCTGGTTGCCATCTGGCCTTTTCCCAAGGGAGTTAGCAACTAGCCAAGATTTTATCAAAATCAAGAAATCGTGATGCCAAGTCAGTTTGTGGCATATACAGGTATGTCCCATACAAATATACAAGCATGTCCCATACTTGTGTATGATGTGACAACACAACAAAAGGGCAGAGTTTGCATTGCAACAAATATTGCCATTTTGAGACAATGACTATGCAAACTCTGGACACGCAGACTTTTCACATTGTCAAGAACAGCAAACCTAATAACATTGGGATGCTGTATTTTCTCACATTATAGTATTTTTTTAAAGTTAGTAAATTAATATAACACACTGAAGAATGCCATCTACCAATAGAAGATGAGGTATCGAAGTATTTTGCCATTTAAAAAAAGAAATCACACTAGGGCTAACGTTTCAGTAGTTATCTTGAATGGACATTTCACAAGGTTTTTTTTTAAGAAAGGGTTTACATAAATGGCATGCAGGAATATGTCTAAAAAGAATTTTAAAATAAAATAGTGCCACAAATCTCACAAAACAAGTGTAGAAGCTGGTTTATATCATGAGACAAATGGGCTGAAAACTGGATATTGCTGTTTCTGTTTAAACTGCATGTTACTTGGGGGCGGGGGGGGGAATGAATTTTGGCCCTAGCTCTTGTGCTTCTCAACCTTAGCAGCTTGAAGATAGGTGGATTTCAACTCTCAGAGTTCCCCAGTCAGCATGTCCCTTAAGTTTACACAGGCTAATAAATTAATACAAGATAATAATGCTTCAGTACAGCTACACAAATCATCATTCGGGGGGGGGGGGGGGGGTGGAGAGCAACCATATTTGCAAAATGGGCACGGTAGGCATTAATTTTGTGTTTTTGGGACCATGTACAGTGTTGGATTTGAAGGCAAAAGAGTCCCTCCTGCACGCATCTAGCACTGGTTTGCAAATCCCCAAACCAGTTGGGCATTGTTCTGCAGAACCAGTCCTAAACCTTGGATTATGTCCTATATTAATGCAGCCAATTGTCACTTAGTATTAAATTCAAAGCACAGGTAATGCAATCTATTAATAAATAGATGAGCCATTTACTTTAGAGAGAAAAAAATCCCCCCAAAGACCAGCTAATACCTTTTTTTAGCTGGAAGCGTTAGGGCTATCCACCCAGAAGTATCCTTTCCTTAAACTAATTTCCCATTAAAGAACAGCAATGGCTACTTTAATAATTATTTTAATCATATATCATTTCTGGCTGTGGAAGAAACATTCCTAAAGTGTTTACCCTGCATGGTACATGACAACTCAAGCGTAATTCAGCTTGCGTTAAAGGGTCTGCAAGTTTTAAGTAGGCAGCAAGCTAATAATTAACCACACTGGCATTTTGCTAAGCTATCTCTCACTACTCCAAAACAACATGGAATATTAAATAGCTACAGATAGTCAGGAACTGAATCCTATTTTTCATCCAAAAATGACGCTCCCAAACTCCAAAGCAATGCTGAGTCAGAAGACAAAGTACCTCTTCACAGTTCATTATTTCTTACACGAGTCTCCTGCAGAGAATTCCAGCACTGGCTAGCTTTCACCATCTTATAAAAATACATTTAAAGTTCATTTTAGGATACATTCCTAAATTGATGCTCTGAGAGAAGCTTCAGCATAACTTTCCAATGTCTGATCCAAGAATGGGCAACTATTTGCTGAAAAATCGTCAAGAAGCATTTATTGTGGAGGGCAAGTTTTTACAAAGATACAAAAAGTGACCAAACACACATTCATTCTTTCTTGGGACAGGACCGTCTCCTGTTTCTGAGCTCCATATTCTAAAACAGGACTCTCCAAACTTGGCAACTTGAAGACTTGTGGACTTCAAGTCCCAGAATTCCTCAGCCAGCCAAAGTGGCTGGGGAATTCTGGGAGTTGATGTCCACAGGTCTTAAAGTTGCTAAGATTGGACCCCCTTGGTCTACAACAATGCTTCTGGCCTGCTATTGGGATGTGCTAAGGCAGCCTTTCATCTTGGGTGTGCAGTGATACCTGAGGGCATATTCTCTTATCTTTAAGAAATCCTTGGCTTTTATTCTATGTGAATGAAAAAGTCCTCCTATCTTCTTCCCTGGTGGCTTTTCCAGGAATGTAAATCTCTTTAAAACAAAAACAGTTTTATCTTTCTGTATTAGCAGCTTCTCTTCATGGTTGAGAGAGCATCTGAAACAGTTCTATCAATATAGCAAATCTAGCAATTCAGGTCTCGGTATCAAGTACAGGTAATCCGTCCAGATTCTAAAGAGATTTGAATTTTTTTAAAAAAAATCCTTAAATAATTTGAAACAATGTTAAATCAGGGTGAGAGCTAGTTTGGTATAATGGTAAAGGCAGCAGGCTAGCAACTTGAAGCTGGTGAGTTCTAGTCCTGCCTTAGGCATGATCCAGCTGGGTGACCTTGGGGCAGTCACTATCTCTCAGCCCTAGGAAGGAGGCAATGGCAAACACCCCCCCCACACACACACACACAAAGTCAGGATTTTTTTAACCACAGGAGGCCTTATCCAGTATGTTCTCCTGAGTGATTAGATATGCACAGGATGATAGCAGGGAGGCAAAGAAGAAGTGGCTGTGTGAACCAGGAAAAATTCATTTGTCAAATATTTGCTTCCATTCTGGCCCTCCTTCTAGTGCAACTACTGAATAAATCAGGAACAATTCAATTAACAATCTTGGCCTTCCACCACTTGTGGTTTTTACTAACGAGAGGAGGGAAATAGATCCAGAATGCTCATGTAGCCATCTGTACAAATATTTTTCAAAACCAATGAACATTCAACAATATAGGAATATTCCATACAGTGTCTTGCTCTAGAGTTAATCACGTGTATCAAGAAACCAGTGTAAACCCAGGGACAAGAACTGATGTGGGAGTCAGAAAAGTTGTTTGTCTGAAAATCTGAAGTGGGTATCTCTCTCTCTCTCTCTCTCTCTCCCTCTGTATGTGTGCGAGAACTAGAGAGAGAGAGAATATAAGACATTTTTAAACATTCAAATTATGTTTCAATTTTTTGTCTACCTGTTGCCATTTTATTATGGCTCCAGACCTCAGAAACGGAGGTCTGATGCCTTCGATCAGGTCTGAGATTGACTGCTGGATGCCATTTTCCCCCTGCCTTTAGCAAGCTCAGGTACACACATCCTAAATGAGGAATGGGCACAACCTTAAAATCATTTGACAGCGATGAAATCGGAGAACAAAAATTGATCTGGTACCTAAACTAATAGTTGCTATGGTTGCCACCAGCCACTCAGATAAGTTAGGCTGTTTGTAGGTGGCTGGCTAGTTGTAGCAGTAGAATAATACATACAGTACGGATGGAGGCGTTCAACTCATACATCATTCTTTTCTGGTCGTGTTTTTCTTTTTTCTGATTAGACTCATCGGTGGGTGGGAGTGTTTCCTATGACTTCAGTTTTAAATAAACAAATTCCCTCCTGCCTAGAGTATTGGTTCCAAAGCATTCATTTCCGCCCCTCCCTTCTGCTACTCCCCCATACCACAAAAATGACCAATATTAGCAGCTGAGTAAAGTGGCTTCTGATATTCTGGAGAGCAGGAAAACTGTCTTGATAACTCATCCAGACTTCCTCACAAAGACTGAAAATGTTACAGAATTATATTCAGGCACCTAAGCATCAGGTAACAAGATTTTTCTATATCTTAGTAGGAAAGAAAAGGTGGTTGGGTTTACAAACTGATGTGTACTTCTGAGTTCATTCATATTGGGCGAAGACATACTGTGATTTGCTGGGTTTTACCTTAGTATATTGCATAACCTGTGCTTTGTAAACATGAATTAATGCTTTGTAGATTGTGCAAACTCAGCTATTTGTAGCTTTAGTAATAAACTATGGCATGATGTGCATTAAGTAGTGATGATACAGCTCAATATATTAGAGACAGGTGGGCTGCTACGAGTTTGCACAGGTTTGGGTGAACCCGTAGCTAAGATTCTGTGCAATTTGGTGAACAAACAAATCCCAGTCCACTTGTCTAAAGGATGCTTGAGGCACTGAAATAGAAAATGACACCAGCTTGCCAATAGTGGGAAGCACAAAAACCTGGTCCATATACTTGCTAGTGATTCACACATTGTGAAGGCAATGTAAACCTTGTTTTTATTGCTGTTTTGCCAGCATAGTGGTGGTTGGATGGTTCTAGAACAATCTCTTCTTCATCATTTCTGGAAGTCCTGCCATAGAGTTTTGATTCTGGAGAAGTTCCAGATACATGCAGGAGGAATGCTCAAGCTGTTTAGATGAAGGCGTCACAGTTTTGAATCATACTTGGTAAAGGCTAATTGAAAAAGAGCAGAGGCAGGAAGCATCAGTCAAGTGCAGGAGGAAGCAGTAGACTATTATTAAAACAAAATCCAACATTTATGAATGGATCTAAGTAATGTGTCTCATTCAAAAAAGTCGGGTACTGAAGGATAACTTTTCGCTGAAATATGGCCTGTAATCCAAGATCATTGTATTTTGGGATGGTCACATAACCATTCTCTTAAGAAATTTCATATCACGACAGTCGTTCCTTTTTTCCTAGTTATTGTCTTTCAGGAAAAAGCCTTGATTTTAAGAACCACGGTGGCACAGTGGTCAGAATGCAGTACTGCAGGCTATTTCTGCTGACTGCCGGCTGACTGCAGTTTGGCGGTTCGAATCTCACCAGGCTCAAGGTTGACTCAGCCTTCCATCCTTCCAAGGACAGTAAAATAAGGACCCAGATTGTTGGGGGCAATGTCCTGATTCTGTAAACTGCTTAGGGAAGGCTATAAAGCACTGTGAAGGAGGGCTGTCATAATGCATGGGCCTGATGGGCACTTGCCCGTGGGCACAACGAGCATAGGGGCCCCATACTAATCCATATATGTTAACCCTTGAATGCACCTTGTATTATATAAATACAGCAACATATTTATTACATTTTACTGCATTTTTAAATTAATACTAACATGCAAATAAATGTTTAATTTTATCGACCATTTACATTTTTATTCCTGTGAGTAGTTGTCATAGGGGCCACAGTACACTGCTTTGCCCGGGGCCCATAATGCTGTTAAGACAGCCCTGCTGTGAAGCGGTATATAAGTCTATTATATACTATATTGCTATTGATTTGGTTTGAGACAAGGCAAGAATCCAACTACCCCAAGTTCGTAATTTGTGCTTGCTTTGCGCACTCTTCTGAAAATGCCAAAGATATCAGCTTTATAATACAGCGGCAGTGGAAATTTGCCTTCTATATTTCTTTCTCATTTTTCCCATGGGAACCACAGTTACACTTGCTTAATTAATACAGTGTGAACTGACAGGATGACCTACTCTTAGCCGGTGCATATTGGTTTTCAAATTAATTTTTCCTTTCATATCTGCATGGAATATTTAGTAACTGCTTAAAAAAAGATTGATCTGCAAGTTGGATTTAACCAATAAAGGAGAATATTTGTAACTCATGGTTGAAATGAGGGGTCTTTGGTATTCTCTGAGCTTGGTTGAGCTAGCGCTGATGAGGTTACCTAGCTTGGGTAATGAAATGTCTGCAAGTAAAACAACCAAGTTCGGAGAACACCAAAGATCCCTTAGCTGGATTTAAAATAGCCTTTTTTACCTGTGAATAGGAACGTGTCTATTGGGGTGGCTGACCGGTTTATTCCTTTGCTCTGGTCCTTCCTGGCCCTGCTCCAACAGGGTGTACAGTATTGTTACGTTCCTAACACTGATCCATGACTCATAGGCAGCATTGGCTTTCTGGAAGGGACAGGCTATCAAAAGTTAGGTGGATTTTTTTTATTTTATTTTTTAAAAAGGCTGATTTTAAAAATTAATAGTAGCCACCAAGCTGTGTGAAGTTCAAGGAAAAAGAGTTGGCAGTTATCAGTAATTTAATAGTCCCTATTTACAGAGGCACAGCTAGATCTGATAAATGCAAAGCTTGTTCAACAAGAAGGTTTTCCTCCTAGCCAATACTACCCAACCTCTGTTTAATTACTCCTCAGTGTACCTAACACCTTCTCAGTAGGTATTGCTACTCTAAGAAACAAACAAGTAAAATGCTTGCAGAAGAGCTGACTTAATATAGACTCTGATGGTCAAATACCAAGACAGGTAGTCCTTGATTTACGACCACAGTTGAGCCCAACATTTCTGCTGCTAAGTGAGATGTTTGTTAAGTGAGTTTTGTCCCATTTTATGACCTTTCTTGCCACAGTTGTTAAGTGAATCACTGCAGTTGTTAAGTTAGTAACACAGTTGTTAAGTGAACCGACTTACCCATTGACTTTGCTCGTCAGAAAGTCACAAAAGGTGATCACATGACCCCAGGACACTGCATAAGCATCTGAATTTTGATCACGTGACTGTGGTGTTGCCACAACAATTGTAAGTGTGAAATATGGTCATAAGTCATTTGTTAAAGCACTGTTGTAACTTCAAATGGTTACTAATGGAATGGTTGTAAGTTGAGGACTACCTGTATCAACGGATATGGAAAATGAATTCCTATATTTGTCCAGATCATTTTTCAGCCAGGTTCTTCAGCTAAAGTAGGACCCAACACTTTGTGCTCTTACAATATATTGAATCACAGGCTGGCCCTCCATATTTTGGTTTAATGTCTTATGTAGTTAGGTTCAATGCGACATAGAAGCCCAGAAAATTAGCTTTACTGAGAAACCATCCTTAAGCTAGCCATGGGTAAGGATATCTTGAAAAATAGCTGCCACCTATCTATGTGAGTTTAATGAGGTGAATTTATCAGGAGCTTGAACGAAGAGAGAAATTGCTAACAGACAACAAGAATAAAATAGCTCATAACCCTTTTCATGTCCCCTATTTTTATAAATGCTCTTTGCTGATTTTAATGCTTCGTTCTTTATTAGATGCTTTGGAGCCAGGTATGGGTTAAAAGGTGGGGGGAAGAAATTCCTAAATAATAGGCATACTTTTTTAAAAAGAAAAAGAAAAGAAAAAGAAAAAGAAAGCAAGTTAAAGGAAGACCACAGAGAAGGGAAACATAACAGAAGACATTTGATGAATTGAGGAGATGAAAGACAAAGCTTGGAACTGACGGAATAGGATTTAAATTATATACTGAAAGAATCCAGTCCTGGGTGGTATGGATAGATAAGAGAAAAATCAATGTTTGCAGCTGTGTTTTGAATAGACTTTGAAAATAGTTAAAGCTTTCATTAAGAGAGGTAAGAAATAATTGTGACAGCAATTTTCCTTTTCAGATCTGACTTGGAATTCACCCCAAAAGCATTAGGCTGAAAGATGATATATGCTTATAGCAAGACTGAATTAAATGGGGCTCTGTCTGAGCATATACACACAGGCGTGTACTGCTCTGTCTAACACGAATTCCTTGACTCAGGAACTTCCTTGACTTTTATAGCCATTGAGTCATTTAGTAATACATGCCAAGTTGTCCTAATAGATCATGATATACAGAATCTGGAGGTGATCCAGCCTTTGTTTTATTTGGAGGTTCATTCTATCTCCCCAGACTAGGCTTTGAAAAATTGCAGGTTTTTTTTCTATGTTAAAATGCACTTTATTTAAAGAAGCCACCAGTGCAACATTGTTTTGCACATCCTTACTCAAAGGAATTGCAAGGACTTAGAACTCTTTAATATTGCCTACCCGTACATTTATTGACATTATTCAGTTGAATTTCTCACAGTGCAAGAAAGGACTTCCCTCTGCAGAATGAAAATATTATAGCAATTTTTATTTGACCACAAGATGGCGCACTTTAGCACCGTTTAGAAAAGCAGTTTTGCTTATCAGAAGAGAATGGTGTTAAATTAAAATTGTACTTTGCTGTGAAACTTGCTTTAAGCCTAAACAGTTCGGTAGAGATAGAATGCGAACTGAAAAATGGAAAAAGAAGTTAGGTTTTCTGTTCAACTTTTATTCAGCTCTACAATATCAGAGATATAAAATATAAGTAACTGTTTTTATAGCATTAAATGTATTCCTTGGGTTTTTGTTTTTTTCCGTTCCATTTTTACAAGATTTGTCTCAGTGAGAAAGTGTTGCTGGAGATCATACTTTACCCTGAGGGATTAATTTATGGCTCAGCACTCTTGTTTGATTTGTTTGTTTGATTTGTTTTTAAAAACCAGGATCTAGTATGTGGAAGAAAAAAATGTAAAAGAGGGAACTCAGAAAACCAAAAGAAGGGGAATTTAAATTAAATTAAAACTGAAATTGCATGTAGCACAGAATCTCAACAGCAACCGTCCTTAAAAAACAGCGCTGCTGCTGAGATTCTAATTGCAATTCACATGGCAACAATTGCGATACCTTTCCTGAAAGAAATGAAAAAAACCATCCAACCTCACATTCAGGTTGAACACAACTAAAGTCAATTGTGAATTCATTATGTAGTTCTCCAGGATGATTAGTATTAGCCATAGCCAGGAGGAAAGGATGAAGAATGATTGTCCTATCTATTGATCCCAGGTGAGATGCCAAACAAGACACAAATTCCAATTAGAAATGTGAGAGGAATAGAGTTGGTAGCGTGATACCATATCACTTCATCTATATCTATATCTATATCTATATCTTATATCACTTCATCTATATCACTTATATCACTTCATCTATATCTATATCTATATCTTATCCTCATCATCATATTCCAGAAAAAAACCAAACATTTGCCTCATTAGTAATTCTTAAGTTTTAATTAAAAAACCAACAACTTCCAGATACTGTCTTACGATGAGGTACCACAATTTGATCTTCGGATTCTGGAACACTCTCTAACATTTATCACTATGTTCCATTAAAATTAAAACAGGACCAAATCAGAGGAGACACAGAAAGGTCATTTTAATTGCTGATTTCAGATGTGATGCCACTTAGGACTATGAACACTTAGGACTATGTCTGTGTGCTCCAAGGGCGTTGCCACCATTGCCACCTCTGTATTTAAGCCCCTGGGGATGTGAAAGGCATAGGAGAGCAGTGGTCAGCTTTTTAGTGGCCAAGAGGCATGTTTAGTATTGGTGGGTCAAAAACACAGGGCACCAGGACCCCATCACATATGGGTAGGTTTGCATCAAGGGAACTGAGGTAGTTTGTTTTTTAACTGAGGCTTGCATACTTGAGGCCTTATACTACTTGTTTTGTTTTGATTTCCCAGCTCAAAATGATGGGGATGCTAGGCTCACCTTTGGCATCTTATATCTCAATTTCAGCAAAGCATCATGCAAGATGCTTTTCTTATTATATACTTAGTAAATTCATGGGTTTTTTTTCCCCCCTTCCTTAAATTTATATACCATTTCCTGCCAGGAGGTCAAAGTAGTGCACATAATTTTCTGTCTCCTAGTTTTCTTCTCACAACAGCCCTGGGAGGTTGATTGGGCTGACAAGCTGACCAGCCCAGTCACCCAGGGAGTTTCCATAATATCTTAGTAGATCACAAATAAGTTGACTGATGATGGTTTTTAGTGATTTAGCTCATCTTTTCAAATCATACCAAGTTGGCCAATTAAAATGAGTTGGCCTAGCTTGTGGCTGAGATACAGAGAGACAATGACCATTTGCAGGGCATACAAGGCAGAGCATGGGAGAATGAGAGACCTGGAAGGTCCAAGCATGGATAAATTAAATAGGGACCATATTTCTTTCCTGAAGAAAGGGGAGAAACATCCCATTTTGATAAATCTTGTACTGAAGTCAGTTTGACTGGTAAAAGGATATTAGTCATGCGTCTAAAGGTAGCAAGAGGAAGTGGAGCCATCACAAAGGATTGTGTGGTATTTGCCTCTCTAGGAAAATCTCTCAGAGGCTCCGGATTCGCCTTCCAGGGTCTACTGCAGGGTTTCTCAACCTTAGCCAATTTTAAGATGCGTGGACTTCAACTCCCAGAATTCCC
>JANHFL010004773.1:361006-380148 GCA_032468155.1 Oxyrhabdium leporinum
TGGACTTCAACTCCCAGAATTCCCCGGGCAGCATATGCTGGCTGGGGAATTCTGGGAGTGGAAGTCCACTCCTCTTAAAGTTGCCAAGGTCGGAAAACACTAGTCTACTACCTGAGGCTTTTAATTTGCCTAACATTAGAGTCTTTAAAAAACTATTGGGCAAAAAAAATAGAGCAGAGCTGACCTCTCTAATTCCAGAGGCAGGCCTAGAATCAAGGACTGGATATTGGCTGGAAAGAGATTTTCTCTAGTGTTAAAAGAAACTTGCTAATAGTGACTGCTGTTCCACAGTGGAATATGCTTAGTTACTTGATAACAATTTGATACATTCCTTAGGCAGACAAAAAGCATTCTGTTTTTTCTATCATTCTTGATGTCCATATGTTTAATCAGTAACAGAGTAACTCAGATCAACAGAATTGGCCTAATCTGGTCTGGCAACCTTGAGAAGATCACCTTTTTGTTTTGTTTTGTTTTATTTTGCTGTAGAATCTGGACAGCTGCAAGTTTGTTTTGTTTCTTGCTGCGATTGGGAAGCTTTGCAGTAAAAGGCAGCGCCCTGAGGGTGTCCTCCTGACATCACACATCTTTCCTACTTTCGATGTACACCTCAGAAATCCCTAATAAAAGCACCTGAGGTAAACAAGATTATTAACGGCATCGGTGTAGGCATATGTCGGGACCGTGGCTTTGATTTATGGAGTTAAGAACTTATTAATACTCATAACTGGCACATTCGCAGGATAAGCCACTTGCAAAAGTTCCTGAGCTCGAACCGGATCAATCACAGGCCCGCTTGCTTAAGAGACACCTCTTTGTAAACTGAGCTGTTTATCCTCTCCTCGGGTCACCTGGTGGGTGGCCTCCAGAAGAACTGAGAAAGTCAGCAGTTATTGTAATGGAACCAAAGGCTGAAAGGCTACGTTTATCTCCCTTTCCTCTTTCCCTTTGAAACATTCCAGGGCGTGTGCGCTGCAGTACAGAAGATTTGGCACATACCACAGGCTGTTTAAACCCCTCACTGACCTGAGGAGGAGTAATTTTATAGCATCTGGATTAGTTTGAGAATATAAATGCATCTCCTATAATATTTATGTTACCCTTGAAGCACATACACCCTGCTTCGGAGCAAGGGGGAGGTTTTTTTCCAAAAGCATTTTGGACTGTTCAGAGGGTACTCGAGTTAATGGAAAAATTTTAATACTAGTTCAGATAATTAGGGTAAATGTTCTGGAGGGACCAAATAAACAGCACTGCCTACGTTTCTTTTCGGCTCAATGTTTTCTTCGCAGGCAGCAACAATAAACTATTGATTCATTGAGCATAAGATTGTTATCTGAGGTATAGTATTGTTTTTAGCTAGTACAGAAGTACTTAATCCACAGATTGCACTTGTCTGTGCATATAGCATATTGTCAGAATAGAGCTGGAAGGGACCTTGGAGGTCTTCTAGTCCAATCCTCTGCTCAAGCAGGAGATCCTATACCACTTGCACCTTCCTTGCTGCTGTTCTATGCAGAAGCAGCTTTGTGAAATTTTTGAGCAAACCTCCCCTCATAATCTTTATTTTATTTAGGGAATATCCTTTGGCTAGCAAGTGGCTGTCCAGTTGCTTCTTAAAAATCTCCAGTGTTGGAGCACCCATAACTTCTGGAGGCAATGCTGTTCTACTGGTTAATTGTTCTCACTATTAGGAAGTTTCTCCTTAATTCCAGGTTGCTTGTCTCCTTGATTAGTTTCCATCCATTGTTTCTTTTCTTGCCTTCAGGTGCTTTGGAGAATAGCTTGACTCCCTCTTCTTTGTGGCAGCCTCTCAAATACTGGAATACTGCTATCATGTCACCCCTAGTCCTTCTTTTATCTAGACTGGCCATACCCAAATCCTGCAACTGTTCTTCATAGGGTTTAGTCTCCAGGCCTTTAATCATCTTAGTTGCTCTTCTCTGCACTTTTTTCCAAAGTCTCAACATCTTTTTTTGCAATGTGGTGACCAAAACTGGATGCAGTACTCCAGGTGTGGTCCTACTAAGATTTTCTAAAGCAGTGCGTGACTTTGATTCTATGCCTCTGTTTATACAACCAAGGATTGTATTAGCTTTTTTGGCTGCTGCCACACACTGCTGGTTCATATTTAAGTGAATGTCGTATGTAGGGCATATAGTCCTTCACCAGTCTGTTGACAAAATTGGAAATGGGGACTGTCAAAATTTGGCACCATGACTGAAAAAAAGTTGGCTACCCATGAGCTCATAGGACAGTATAATATTTATATCTGTATGATACTTAAAAAGAGATGGATCTCTTTTCAAGAAAGATGTTATTCAAGAGAACTATGGAACTCTAGTCCCAAATTATAGATTTATCCAAATTTAACTGGGTTCCCATGAACTCCACTATAATTTCTCTCTTGTTGCATGAACTTCCAAATCCCATTTTGGATTTTTATTTTTTTTAATTAATCTTAAGCAACTTGCTCAGAAGGCAGACTCTCACAAAAGCTAAAGCACTGAAAGTAAAATAAAGGCAACATATCAGAATAGCAGCAACAGACAAGCTTAAAATAGACTCCAAAAGCTTTCTCAACAAGCTATCCGTTTTTCCCAAACCGACAAGACAGCATATTAGAGAAAATTCAGTCACAGTGAAAGCTTGCCTTATTTCATCCACTGCTCAACATAATGACTTACAACACCTTGACTCACAACAGTTCATTTTGTGACCGTTTGAAATTACAACGGGATGGGAAAAAAAGTGACTTATGACTGTTTTTCACACTTACAACCATTACAGCATCCTCATAGTCACGTGATCAAAATTCTGATGCTTGGCAACTGACTCATATTTATGACAGTTGCGGTGTCCTAGGGTCATGTGATCCCCTTTTGTGACCTTCTGGCAAGCAAAGTCAATGGGAAGCCCAATTCACTTAACAACTGTGTTACTAACTTAACAATGGCAGTGATTCACTTAACAACCATGGCAAGAAAGGTCATAAAAAAGGGAAAAAAATCACTTAACAAATGTCTCTGGAACAGAAATCTTGGGCTCAATAGTTAGTGGTCATAAGGCGAGAACGATCTATACATAAGGGAACTCTAAGCAGGCCTACCTTTAATGGCATTGAGCTCATGAAGAAAATGTGGGAAAAGTCATTTCTTAGTATGACCTAGCCACAGGTTATCCTGGCCTTTAGTCATCCATTAAAAAAAATAATCAACATTTTGAAATGAATCCAGAAAACAATTGGTAAGCAGGGCAAATTCCTAAGTAAGGTGCATTATGTTCCCTGTAGGATTAGAACATTGTATCCCTCAGTTTCTGAATGTACGTTCAGAACTGCCCAATAGAAAGGTTTTTTTCCCTCCACAAATTCAGTTGCTTAAACATGTAACACTTTAATGAGATTAAGATAACTGATAGTCAAAAGCGAGTAAAAAAGTAAAATAAATGTACATGTCTAAAAACTGATAGGTAATCCAACTCTAAACCTTTTAAAGGAAGGGGGAGGAATAAGTGAAAACAGACTCACTGTTTAGTACAGGGGTGTCAAACTCGCGGCGTCATGTTGTCATCACATGATGGATTGTGACTTTCTTCCCCTTCGCTAAACGGGGGGTGGGCGTGGCCAGCATGTGACGTATCTGGCCTGCGGCCCGCAGGTTTGACACTCCTGGTTGAGAAGGAAGGATAAAGAATTACTTTAGTCCGATCTGTCATGATTAATTATGATGCAAATATTCTCAAAGATTTAAAAAAACAGCCTAAATAAGTATGGTTTGTAATGTAAAAACATTCTTAAAATGGATTTAGACATAGAAGCAAGTAAGAAGTACCCATAGTTGGACAGGTTACTCCATGACCTAACATTATGTGCCAGAACAGCACATGTTTTCATTCAACTACAGCATATTTTAAAACTGAACCTTATTTCAACATAATTCCAAGTATTGTTTACTGGGCCAGTGTGTCCTGATAGCTGGCCCATTTCTCTCTCTCTCTCTCTCTCTCTCTCTCTCTCTCTCTCTCTCTCTCTCTCTCTCTCTCTCTCTCTCTCTCTCTCTCTTTTCCTTTTTCAGTGCAAAAGTGAAAGACAACAAAAGTATTTTGAAGTCCTAGTCCTAAAGATTCTAACCAAGATTACCTCAATATTTTATTTCCAAACTATTAAGGGTCCAGTGAAGGAGAGATCTGATCACATTATTTAAAAAGTGTGAGAACAGGTTTATTATCTTCGGGCTACAAAAATCTGACATCAATTACCTGTATCACTTTCTGACCGCTAGTGGACATCAGAATGTTTAGAGACCAGTTTTGGGAGAAAGCCAATAATATTTAGTATGGATACAGTATGCCAAGACTGCCTCAAAGACATACTTAGATAAGGAGGAGTTGCTGCTGCTTCAGCACCAAGAACCACTGGAAACAGAGGACTCACACCACCTGTAGAGGAACTGTTGGACACAAATTTCTCCAGGAATGCAAACAATTGGGGATGAGAAAATGTTGGCCCCTGTCCTCTCAAGCCTAGAGGAGAAAGACCTCTGGCTGCAAATAGGTGGCTGAAGTTGAGCTGGCAGAAGCAAGACTTTCAGTTGAGTTAAGCACACCTGTATGGGGATACCTGCTAGGCAGATGTAAAAGCAAGCTTGCTGTACATTCTGATTCTTGTTTGCTGCTGAAAGTCTTGTCCAACGCTTCTTGAATATACACCGTATGAGTCAAGAACTATGCCTCTATTTTATTACACACACAAACACACAGATATACACACCCCAACCCTTTCTCCCCTTGCACTAAGAATTTTGACGCAGGCCAGTTTCACTATATTTCAGGTAAGCTACTTTTTGTCTCTGAGCAGATTCAGACTTCCAGTTCACAGCATGGTAAACACAAGCCACTGTGGTTTCTGATGGGCAGGAATGCACGATATAGCATCTTCAATTTACCTTCAACCAGCAGTCCTCTCTCCCTGAGAGTTCTTCAGGATACTTGGGGGTTTATCGGTGCCCTCAGGGCCACCTGTATCAGAGTGCAAATGAAGGTGGAATATTCTTGGAACTGCTGAAAGGACTGCATTGTAGTCAGGAGATAGGTGGTGTCTTATCCCTCCCCCTCTGTTGAGAGAGGGCTGCTCAATGTTAACATAAATGGCCTCTTTTACCTCTCTTTCAAACCCATGGTCCTCTCTATCCAGAATATGGAGCTCTCAGGAAGAGTGCTAAGATCAGACGACTGCAAAGAAATACAATCCTTCCAACCTCCTCTTCCATCAGAACTAATCCCTCCATAGCCCCCACCGTCCTCCCAAAACCAATGAAGCTTCATGGATGAGAAGCAAAATGTTTTCTTCTTCTTTCTCAAGGAAAAAGACTTTTGAAAAAGCATCTTTGAGTCAACTATGACCTGGACGACTGAGAATCTCCACCGATACTCAGTCTCTTCCATTCTACAATACAAGGTCAAAACAGTAAAGTTCTATTCTATTCCAGGACCCCAATGGTACTATTATACTACTGCCATACTCTACCATAGAAAGAAACTTCAGCACATTGTCATATAGTACTACTGGATTATAGACCTAAATATTTCAGTATTTTATTCTATGTAGAAACTCTGGGCCTCCCAAAGATTCTAGCCCTTGGGTTATTTACTGGGTCAATATCCAAACTAGGCACTGTATAAGCAATATCAATAGCACTTATACTTATATACCGCTTCACAGTATTTTACAGCCCCCCCCCTAAGTGGTTTACAGAGTCAGCATGTTGCCCCCAACAATCTGGGTCCTCGTTTTACCGACCTCGGAAGGATGGAAGGTTGAGTCAACCTTGAGCCGGTGAGACTCGAATTGCCAAACTGCTGGCAGCAGTCAGTCAGCAGAAGTAGCCTGCAGTACTGCATTCTAACCACTGCGCCACCACAGAAAAAAAGGGATATTGGGATGATAACCATTGACAAAACAATGAAATAATGTATATGATGTGTGATAGCCAAATGATGTGTTCATTGTTTCATCTCCTCTGTGGAATAGGTGGGCATTGGAAAGTAAAAAAAAAAAAAATGACCCAGAGCATCATATGCCTACCCATAGGAAGAGCAAAATGATATTTTCCGTGAGGTGGAGGAAACAGCTACAAGGGGATTGTCTTAGTGGGGACTCATCAAGGTCCACAATGCAGATTAAACTCCCGATTGTGCTGCAAACCAGGTAGAATTTTGCTCTTCTTACACATGGGAACAGCTTAACACTGCAATGGAGGATTGTCCTATTTCTTTGCCTGTTCCTCTCTTGTTTTCTCTGACCTCCAGACCAGCTGTTCCCTTCCCAAAGGGATTTATCATTGTTGCGGCTGTAAAGGAAGACAAGAACGAGATTTCAGATGATTGAAAACTTAGAGGATCTGAATCCGAGCTGAGGTCCCTTAAAATAGCAATTATTTTGAGAAGCTAAAGAGTTAGTACATAGCAATGCTTCCAAAGCCAGAGATCGGTATAATTCAGGGATGAGCAAAAGAGTTGGGTCGAGTCTATAATTTCTAAAGTGCACCTTGTTAAAAAGGTCTGGAATAAGAGAGCCTTAAAAAAGGGATCTACGCATAGATCTACGTAAAGAAGAATCTATGCATGACGTGCTTATCTATACTTTTTAACAAGGTATTAACACTAGCATGCCAGGTAGAAGCTCGAGGAGTGACTCTACCTGGAGCAGTCTTACTTGGATTGTTGTTAAAGAGTCCCCCCCAGAATGTTATCAAAATATTAGAACTGACCACAACAAAACAAGAAATAATAGTTTTTGCTTACTTTTAGAAGGAGAAGCAAAGGAAAAGGACCAAATGTCTAACTCAAAGAGGAATCAGAACAGTACAAAAGAATTAGTCATAAGTCCTGAATCAGGCAATACGTTTGAATGAGAAAGAAATATAATACTGAATTTGAAAAGAGATTTTGCAGAAGACCCAAGTAGCACACTGGAAAGAGTTTCCTCTGTTGCCAACTTAGAGGAAACCCCCCAAAACCCTCCCTGTGCTAAGTGAGTAGAGGAGTGCCAGATAGTGACACTCATAAATAGAGAGATGTCCCAAACGATGTTATCATTAGCATAAAAATCGTATATTACTTACAGAACCACTTACAAAAAGACAGACTGCATAGGCAAATGGCTCTTTAAAATCAAATTTGAGGTGGAGTTGATATCCAGCAATTAGAAGTCAGATTACTAGCCAAAGGATATTCCCTAAATAAAATAAAGATTATGATGGGAGGTTTGCTCAAAAATTTCACAAAGCTGTTTCTGCATTGAACAGGAGCAAGGGAGGTGCAAGCGGTATAGGGTCTCCTGCTTCAGCAGGGGTTGGACTAGAAGACCTCCAAGATCCCTTCCAGCTCTATTCTGATTGATAAATCTCTTGGATGTGAAGACTGCCTTCCTGCATGGAGACATCATGAAAGAAATTTAAATAGAGTAACCATTAGGGTCTGAAGAGCTTAGAGAGGAAGGGCATTTATGTAAACATCCATTTATTGCCGGAGATAAGTAGCAAGGGCTTTGAATGAGAAGTTGAACCAATTGCTGTTTGAGAAGTAATTCATGTAAGGGAAATCTGTCCCCTATCTATACTCAAGATTGAAATGACAGATGGTCCTTTATTCTCAGGTATGTAGATGATACGATTATATGCCATGAGGGGAAAGCAAATAATCATGAGATTGTGAAGCATCTAAACAATGAGCGAAGTGAGAAAACCATAACCTTGGTACTCAGATAGAATAAAGGATAGAAGTGATCTTCAAAAGCAAAAGATTAAAAAAAAATCATCTGAAGGAATAAAAGAAGAATTGCATCAGTGGAGACAAACCTCTAAAGCAGGATAAATTGATAAGCTTCTATCAGATAACAAACAGTACAGAAAGGCAATTGGGCAGCTCCTGTATGTACAAGATCAGTACGGCCACAGACCATAAGCAGTAAAAACGAAGACACCAATAAAAAAATGTCCAGCAGGAAGTTTGTCCAGCTGTTCTTCTTTTATTCACAGAACCAGAATATGTCTGAGGGATGCAAGATGTCGGGAATTTAGATGGCCACCCGGACCGTCCCTGGACTTTGGAATTGAGTCAAAGTATACCGAGAAATTTGTAGGCAGCCCAGGAATATTCAGCTCTTGCTGATGGAGAAGAATCTTAGATGAAGTTCATTTATGCAAAAATACAAAATATGCAAGAGATGTTGAAATAAAGTCTTGTTCCACAGAAGACAATAGCAGATGAGCCTCCTGGTATTGAGAGACCATTACTAGAATCTTTGAGATAAAAGGAGCTGTCATTTGGTGTCAGAGATATTAGCTGGAAGATATTTTAGAAGTAGCAACTCTTTGTACTGTTTTCCCTCTTTTCTACTAGAAACATTATAAATAGAGTTAACAATCAAGAGATTTCGCTTTGGGATTTTGTGTTTGTTATTGCTGTTGTCTTTGTTCTGCTTTCCCCAACTGGAAGAGTCTTTTTTCATATATTTTTTTTTACAGAAAGAATAGAAAACATCATCCTTCTTTATCGTTCCTTTCTCTTGAAGACAGAAAGTTGAAAGTTGAAGACCTGCTAGACATGGTTACTTCAACATTCTCTCTACTAAGGTATCGTAGGTCACCATACTTACATAATACTTATATATTTTGTCCCCAGCCTAAACAGATGTGATGGAAGGGCTGGCTTAGTGATGGAAGTCTGTCAGGGTATGGCTGGGGAGGAACTGACTGAATGCCTCCACATCGAGTGCCTTTGACTTTATGGTATGAATAATTCCCTGGAAATTCAATCTCTGACTCTGAACAGGGTTTGTGCTCCCCTACTTGAGGTGATCTGCTATTTCAGAGTTCTTCTAGACCAGGGGTGTCAAACTCACATCGTCATGGCGGTGTGATGTGACGTATCGGGACTTTTTTCCCTTTCACTAAACCAGGTGTGAGCATGGCTAGTGTGTGACACATCTGGCCTGCGGGCCAGGAGTTTGACAGCCCTGTCCTAGACTCACAGAGCTGTGGTGGCGCAGTGGTTAGAATGCAGTATTGCAGGCTAATTCTGCTGACTGCCGGCTGTTAGCAGTTTGGCAGTTCAGTCGTGATCGCCTTAAGGTTGACTCAGCCTTCCAGCTTTCCAAGGTCGATAAAATGAGGACCCAGATTGTCAGGGGGAAATATGCTGATTGTAAGCCGCTTAGAGAGGGCTGTAAAGCACTGTGAAGCAATATATTATTCTAAGTGCTATTGCTATTGCTATTGCTCATAGCTTCTGCTTGAAATAGAGAAGATCTATGAAAGAATGTAAGTGACCTTGGGAATGGAAAAAGAATTGACTATCTGTGAAGGAAAGAGTTTCAGAAAAGAGCGTTGGCTCTTGAAAACAGAGGAAAGCATACGAAGGAACACAAAAGAGTCTTGTCATTATTTTGTTTGGAATAACATGATATAGAAAAAAACTCTGATGGGTTTTTGAGATTCTATATCCTGTCCTACAACAATAAAGGACATTTTTGAGATGTTTGCTATGCCTGTTTTTGGACTTTGCCTACACGGAAGGCCTGACATCAATCTTGAAAGCTTCACTACTGTCTTATCAGAGAAGCATTGGAGCTTGCCTTCTAGAGCTGGAATATGGTGACAGGTCATTGAGGCATACCACTGTCTGCAGAACATGTAGCAGAGGCACTGTTGAAGTATTTACAAAAGATAGACACACCTGATATTATACCTCAGCCAGGAATGGCCTCCACAACTTGCTGCACAACTAGTATTGCTCCATTCTCTGGGAAACCCACTGGAGAAATTTAGAAGAGTTTAATTCTTACCTTTAATTTTGTAGTGTGAGTTCCTTATGGTAGACTGACAAACTAAGGTCACCTTTGTTCTTAATCTTCTGAAAGAAGAGTCAGCAGGGTGGGCTGTGCTGCTTGGTAATAATGCATGATTAGATCTTTTCCAGAACTTCATGAAAAGATTTAAAGCTGCTTTTGATGCTGCTGCCAGAAGAGCCATCACAAATCAGGAGATCTCACAAGTTGAAATAAGGAAATCATCAGGTTTGTGAGTACATATCAGATTTTCAGATGTACGCCAGATGTATGCATTGGAGAGATCTTGCCCTGACTGACCAGTTTTGGGAAAGATGTTCTGATGAACAGAGGGATGAATTAGTAAGAGAGGCTATATTAGAGAATTTGGAAGAACTGTTTCAGGATTGTGTTAATTGATGGGCAAAAGAAGAGAAGAGTCATGGAGGAAATAATGAGGACAAGACATTTTACAATCTTTCATCACCCTACCCACTACCCCATTGCCTCCTGGGATCCATCCTTGTCCACAGTGGAGAAATAAAGAAGGGGCATTTGAATTTACACTTTTATTGTGGAACTATAGGAAACCTAATCCTGGCTTGTCCCACTGAAGTTCTTTCTTTTGAATCAACTGAAAAATGCTGCAAGTCATCTCATAAGTAAAAGCCCAGATCACTCCAGAACCTCAAATTTGGAAACTTCATAGACTCCTCTCCCAAGAGCTTAGCAGGTGGGCTTTCAGACAATAAAGTTCAGACAGTCCAACAGCAGACAGGTGCCTTTGATTATCCCTTTACCTTTTGCATTCCACAAACATAAAAAGGAAAGCCTCTGTTCTTACAGACTTTGGCACAGCAACTAATTTCATAGCTGAAACTATGGCAGTCAGTTTGGGTGGCCCACATGCATTGTTAGAGAAATATGTTAGCTGGGACAGCTGACAATCTGTTTGAGCTGGTCTTTTTTTGGCAATGTACAAAAAAAGTTGAAAATACGTGATCATATAGAATGCTTGCCCCTGTCTATCATCACTTCCTTGCATGTCTTTATTGTCTTAGAGATAGACTGGGTACAAATACACAATCAGGATATCCACTATGAGCAAGGAAATAATTTCTTTTTCCTCTCAAAAATGTCATTTGTAGGTGTCAGACTCTTTCTTTGCTTCCATATCACTGCCTGAATCTCCTTCCCTATCAGAAAAATATGCAAATTTCACTGGTGTTATGGGGGGGGGGGAAGAAACAGCTACCACACCTCATCCTAAGGTGTCTGAATAAGCCACCAGCTTGAAACCTGCAGCTTAGATTCCTGCTAAAAGGCAACATCCTGTAGAGTTAGCCTTTTTGAAAAAGTTTCTAGATGATCGTCTGAAGAAAGGATTCATTTGCCTTTGGCCGTCCTCACAACTATTCCCTCCTTTTTTATGTATAAAAAGGCAAAATGATTCTATTTTGAGCTTGTTTATAATTATAGGCTTTTGAACTCTGTGATCATTAGGAGCCATTATCCATGGCCTCCTGTTTCAGATTTTCTAGGCTGCCTTCAGAAAGCACACATTTCACTAAATGTCTTAAGACAGGGGTGTCAAAGTCGATTTCATTGAGGGCCACATCAGGGTTGTGTTTGACCTCAGGGAGGCTGGGGGGGGCATGGCCAGGGTGGGCCTGGCCAGCTCGACTTCACTCCTATCAGGGGCACCTGTGGTAGTCCGAGAGCTCTGCCATGGCCTCCTGCAACCCTCTGCCAGTGAAAAGTTCGGTTTTCACTGGCAGACAGTTGCAAGAGGCCGTGGCAGTCGAAAACAGAGTTCTGGAGCCTGTTTTTGCTGGCAGAAGCACTGCAGGCCGGTCTTTCGCTGTTTCCAGGGCGGCCCCGCAGGCCAGATCTAAGTACCCTGCAGGCCAAATCCAGCCCCTGGGCCTTGAGTTTGACACCCCTGTCTTAAGAGGAGCTTATGATTTAATCCAAATGAAAGAGGGCCATGATTACTGGGACACCATATATCATATTTGAGTGTAAAGTACCGTGAAGCTCTCTGGATTGCTTAATCGCCCTGCGTATTTCTTCAGTTTCATAAATATTTACTATACTTTAGTCAAACAGGTAGAGCTCAACTTATGGCCACAATTGAGTCCAACATTTATGTTTCTAAGTGAGAAATTTGTTAAGGGAGCTTTGCCCCAATTTACGAATTTTCTTGCCACAGTTGCTGAGTGAATCACTGAAGTTGTAAAGTTAGTAACATGGTTGTTAAGTGAATCTGGCTTCCTCATTGACTTAGCTTGTCAGAAAGTCACAAAAGGGGGTCACATGACCCCGGGACACGGCACCGTCATAAATATGAACTAGTTGTCAAGCATTCATCTGAATATAAATCACATGACCATGGGGAGGTTGCAACAGTCATAAATGTGAAAACGGTCAAAAGTCACTTTTTTTCAGTGCCGTTGTAATTTCAAACAGTCACTAAATGAACTGATATAAGTTGTGGACTACCTGTAATATGATGTATCTGGATGGCATCTTGATTTTTTTTGCAGAAGACTCATCTTTTCATGAGACTCATGTAAGAAATGTCCTAGAAAACCTTTGCAAGCAAAAGCTATTTGCTAAGTTGGAAAAATGTGCATTTGATCTTTCTCAGTTGGACTATTTGGGTATTTTGCCTTATAGAGAGAATACAAATAGATTCCACAGAAATGCAATCCATTCTCTTCTGACAAGCTCCTTGAAATGGGAAAGATTCGCAGTGTTTTTTGGGCTTTGTCAATTTTTATGGACAAGCTGTCCCTCAGCTTCTGGGGGGGAAAAGGCACAAATATAAATGATCTACTTAAGAACAAGCTTTAAGAGTCTCTTTTCTTCCAAGCTGCTACTCAGGCATCAGTATCCCAATGGTCCCTGTGTTGTTACAAACAGATGTTTCAGATTCAGCTTTGGGATCTGTTCTCCTTTGGGCTTTGGCAAAGGAATGGAAAGATCTCTTGCCTTAGGCATTTCACTTCAGACTTCTTCTCCTAGCTAAAAGGAACTATGATATGTTCAGTAGAAATATGAATTATTTGATAGGGATATGAATAATGGCTTGCCATGAAAGCCATCACTTGAAGGCATTTCTTGGTGGAAGCAACCCATAGGTACATAAGCAACCTAAGAATTTGAAACATCTGCAAAAGGCACGGATTGACTCATCACCACATCCCCCTCCCCCCGAGTTCAATTATTATATCACTTACATTCATAGAACAAGGTTGTCAGATATGCTTTCACACAAGGCTGAACATGATATTCCCTGGCCGTAGCCCTCCCCCACCTCAACAATATAAAAGCCAAACAATTTTACACCTCTGCCCCCACCAGAATGGATTTTTCCAGAAGCACTTAAGGGCAGGGAGAGAGGCAATAGCCTTGTTGGATTGGATTTGCTTATAATAGGGGTTGGTAACCTTCTTCTGCTTGGGGCACCAGAGGCTACGTCTGTGAGTAGATGCTAAGGCACTCTCTCCCTCTCTCTCTCTGGGGTGAATAGGGAGTTTGGGAGGACTCTTCGGAGAAGACTATAGAGATGTGTTTTTTTTCCTCTTTGGGGAAAGAAAAGGTGGAGTGACCAGTGGAGAAAGCAAGAGCATGCTCTGCAAAATCTTGAGGTACCTCTGGTGGTTGGGGAAAGAAATGTTTATGGAGGGAAGAGGAAGAGACCTTGGGTATCAAAAGTACAACATAAACACATACGTAAATTTGTATATATGGACTCATATCTACCCAAATTGTTACTATTTATTAAAATAGTACATTTACATTGGGTCTGAGGTAGAATTATTTGTTTATTTGTTTGTTTACTTTTTTTGTATTTCTAAGCTGCCCATGTCCCTGAAACTGGGGGATGAATTACAAATTTTAATTCATTTTTAGGACCACCGTGGGACCAATGTGCATGATATTTTGGGGAGGATTAAGAACTGAAAGTCTTTAGGAGTTGGACCAAATTTAGCCCATATGTAGCTGGTCCCTCACTTACAAACCAAGGATCCATGTATCAGAGCTGAGATGGATGGATGACTTCCAGATAGATTCTGGACAAATATTTGATGGTGGTCATTTATTCATTTCTTTTCTTCCTAGGGAAGAAATTTTGCAACTTTGCCATGACAGTAAGATTATTGTTCTTAGGAGAATGGTCAAAAAACCACACCTTTTGCTTAGAGAGTTCTGATAGTCAACTGTGAGACCCCAGTATGTATAATCCTGTCATACCTGTGACTGGGCTAAGGTTATCACTGGTCAATGAGCAAGCTTCCTCCAGCCTCTCCCCTCTTCTCTTAGACTATGGATGTTTCCCTGGATGTTATTTGCAATATTCCTGACGTTCAAGGTTACGCAACCATTTGGGTGGAAGTGGGCTTGTTTATCGAGATGGCTAATTTTATTCTATGCAAGATTCTGCCATCTGTTCTTTCTAGACCACATTTTTTTATATAGGAGCTTATACAGACATGTGATTTGGATTGTAGCCCTCGATTTACATCAAATTTTGGAAGACCCTCTTCCAGTTAACATTCATATCCATTTGTCATCCTCTCATCATCCAGAATCAAATGGCAAGACAGAGACTATTACTCAATCATTTTATTCAAACAGCATTTGCACTGCTTTACTTCTCATTAAAAGAACAAGCATGTGCTGCCGTTGCAAAATTTGCCTATAACAATTTAATGTACTCCTCCATCAGCATGTTCCCTCTTTCAAACTATTTACAGCTACCATCCATGCCAACTGCCCTCCAGCGCTTCTAATTACATTGTTTCTTGCCTGTCTTCAAGAGAGACTAGATCACAATTCATCTTGAAGGAAGTTATATTTGGCCAAGGCTGCTGAGTTTAAGCAAGATGGCACCTTCCTGATTTGGTGGAGGCTTTGGTGTGGCTTTCTGCTATGTTTTTGCCTCCCACCCTTTCAAGAATCTTGGCTCATGTTACCTTGCCTATTTGCAAATTTATTGAGAGTGCACTCAACTGCCCATTAGATCAAGATCTATACGAAATAATTTTATAGTGCCCTATTAGATTGAGATCTATATGAAGTAATTATATACTGCCCCAAACCCCAGTATTTGGAAATTGGGCACTGTGGAATATCTGATTTGACAACATCTTCCATAGAATAAAAATAATCTTGTAAAAGTTTTGGTGGGATAGCATTTGCACATGTGGTGGTAATAATAAGAGAGAGATACTATGGTAGTAGCTATTCTTTTTCCCTTTTACAACCCTGTAATCCCTTTTTATGAGGGTGGAGTTAGAGCGACTGAATGGAGCTTAGTATTTACTGGCCAGATGCCCTTCCTGATGCCTATGTGGAGTTCACAGCAGATATTTTCTTCTTGTACCTTGATGGAGAAACATCCGTCACTGCCTAGGATTGAACTCTCAACCTTCCAGGTGGGAGGTGAGCATCTTCATAGTTCAGATGCTAGTAGCTATTAATCTTCACAATATCTTATGGGCTTCTATTAGTCAAGTCAATCATATAGGTCCAGAGTGAATGAAGCACTATAACCTATGACCCTTGCAAAACCAATCTATCTTTAATAGAAATAGCAATAACATCTTTTCTTCTTCAAAAAGAATGGAGAAAGTCAGTATGACTGCTTGTTAGTATTCTGCGCTCTGCATGCTTACAGCTTCACAAATATGAAATGAAGCCAATCAATGTACAGAAGAAAGTGTGGAGATCCACACTTGGTTTCCCCTCTGTAACAGATTAATAGCTTATAGAAGACCTGGACAAGAACATCCTGCTCAACTTCAGCCACTACATGGCACTGAGTCCTATATTCATACCAAATTAAATTAACTATTGTGCAGTATAAATTACATGATGGCAGCCAACCTAGAACTCCAGTTCATGTATAATGAATCACTTGGCCGTTTTTTCAGGGTACAAACCAGAACTTCAAAACTCTGTGCTTGGATTTCTGGCTGAAGATTAGTGCAGTTGATGGATCAAAGCAAGCAGCATCTCATAAAATGGTTATGCCTCAAATTCTGTGCTTTTTAATCCAGTATTAGCAAAGTCCTATGTTGGCTGCTAGGCACTATGCATCTGTTTACTTATAAATGAGCAGTACGGAGTAAGACTAAAAGCTCTCATCCCATAAATTAGGCAGAGAAACACAATTCTACATTCTAGTAATAAATCAAGAAAGGTGCTGAAAAATGAGAAGAATCTGCCAGGGTTTCCCACCCCACCCCCCACCCCTCACTTTTTTTTCACTTGCAAGCAGTGAAAAGCAGTTTCAGCAGAGATGTTAGTTAGGCAGTAAGTGAAAGTGAAGATAGAGGTTTCAATTCTCAATTACTGTATCACAAGCTTTCCTTCTTAGCTGTTTTTCAAATTACACCTTTCCATCTTCCTTACCGTGTAATTTACACTTTGGCATGATGGGTAGTCTATTCAATCATCTATTGAATGATTTATTAAATCATTTGTTCTGATCAGAGTTCAAAAACAGTATTTCCTTTGTTCTTCCTTTTCAAAGCTAGGCCGTAATTGTGGCTCCTGATGTAAAGGGGAGCAGAAAAAAACTGGCTTCTATAATTTTTACAGAGTTATTTTATGTTGGAGATCAAGTCTCCCTTCTTCTACTGTTCTTAACCACAATGTGGTTGCTGCTTAAACACAAATTGCTTTCCCATACTTTGCCTTGAAAAATAGCTATTTCCCCTTTCCTTAACAGCATAATTTCTCAGGTTCCTGACACTCAGAGTTTAAGTCCCACAGAGTTCAATTAGACTTACTCCTCAGTAAGCATGTTCTATTGGGTTGCGGCCAAAATTTAGGGAGCTCTTCTTCCAACAGAGCATTTATTGTTGTTTTTCAATATTATGCATGACAATATTGTTTTATACTCCTGTTGAGTAGTCTCTCCAATGTTCAGCCACTAAGGATGGTATGGCCAAAGAATGTGAAAAATCATTCTGATTTCTAATGCTGAAATCTTTGTAACAGTTAAAATCAGTCAGAGCCATACTGCTAAAATAAATAAAAAAAATCATAGTAACACTACCTTTGAAAAAATACAACAATAATTAAGATGTCTAAGTCCCAAGTTTCAGGACAGTAAATTTCAGAATTTATGGCATGAAATTATAAAACATTCCCATCATTTACCTTGGTGATATTTTTTTTCCCTTTCCCACCAGTTCAGCATATTTTAGTTTGATCTTTTTTTAAGGGAGTTGAATCTACAGTTTATATGCACCTTAATGCCCCTAATATGAATATGTGATTAGCAAAGCATCAGTCATGGAAGTTAAGCTATTCCTGAGCATGTAAGAAGACAGTTGAGAAGTTGAGAAAACAGCTCCCGTGTACAAACTACAAACCTAAATCCTGAACACAGATAATGTTCTGTAATGTTAGCAAAGATTCACCTAGCCTGGAGAGTCACCAACTGCTTCAGAGCCTGCCTTATGTCTGGCCTGAGCTTCAGTTCATCAGTCAACCCCCATGACTGTGGCTAGGCATCAATGCAACAATTTTTGATTAAAAGAGGTCTACATATCCATCTGTCATCAGTTGTTTCATCAGTTGTATATGTTATATATCAGGGGTGTCAAACTCTATTTCATTGAGGGCCGCATCAGAGTTGTGTTTGACCTTGGGGGGCCAGATGGGCATGGGCAGGTTGGTGTGGCCAGAGTGAGTGTGGCCAGCTTGACATCACTCATGTCAGGGAGCACCCGTGGTGGCCTGGGTGGGACTGGGGGGATCCTCCTGCAGCCCTCTGCCTGTGAAAACGGAGTCATTTTTTGCTGGCAGAGGCACCGCGGGCCGGTCATTCGCTATTTCCAGGGTGGCCTTCACTATGTCCGTGGGCCAGATCTAAACACCCCGTGGGCTGCTCTCAGCCCACAGGCCTTGAGTTTGACACTCCTGTTATATATTAACCATGCAGTGACAATCAAGCATGCAGAATCTAAAGCACCAATTCTAGGAGTCAAGCTCTGAAGCCCTCAGCACCATCTGTGAAAAAGGCTATCCAAGTAGGAAAAGAATCCAAAGCCAACTGGAATTCCCCACAAGGCTATAATAACTAGCATACTACAGGTAGTCCTTGATTTTCAACTGTTTGTTTAGTGACTGTTCAAAGTTACAACAGCACTGGGAAAAAAAGACTTACAACTGGTCCTTGTACTTACAACCATCACACACAATCAGATTTAGGAACTTGGCAACCACCGTATTGAAGACGGTTGCAGTATCCTGGGATCATATGATCACCATTTGCGACCTTCCCAGCCAGCATTGCCTCTGACAGGCAAAGCCAATGCGGAAATCCGGATTTCCTTTACGACTGCATCGTTCACTTAACAACTGCAATGATTCACTTAACAACCATGGCAAAAAATATCATTAAATTGGACACAACTGACTAAACAACTGCCTTGCTCAAAAATGGAAATTTTGGTTCCAACCTTAATCATAAGACAAGGACTACCTATGAAGCCACGGAGAAGTCCGGGACAATTAATAGAACTATCCTTCTTTTGGCAAAGACACCCCACAAGGCATCTAAGGTAGTTTCTGTAGCATAACTGGAAAAATTGAAAAAGTAAAATAGAAGCTATAATCCTAAGAAGAGAAAAGCCATTCATCATTTTAACTTGAATAATCAAAGTGTATGGGAATGGACTACTCCCTCCTACATGATTTACTGCTTAACACTGGTGATATATTGTGTCAGTGAGGAATGAATGAGAAATTACTATATTAGTAGCAGGGTATCCTTCCTGATTTATCCCATTTATCTCACTGGATGTCACCATTACACTGGCAATGTCAAATTTGCCTAGATAATAGCAATGCAGAGGCCAGGAGTGCTTGTAGGCTAGATTGATGGGTGAATAGCGAATACTGTACATGTTGTAAGCAACCTCAAATCCAAAATTCAGCTGAAAATGCCATCTGAAAACTGTCTGGTAAAGAACAATCAGGAGGGAGAGTGAATCATTGCCTCGTCCCTTCAAGCACCTTGAAGGTCTCGCTGCATTGTAGAAGGAAATCCAAAATATATGTATATTTATGCCATAAATCAGCAGAGTCATTTTGGCTTTTTTCTTTCCTCATTCCAAACTAAGATATTTCAATGATTGTAATACACAGATTGTTTCTTCCAAAGCCAACCCAACATTACAGTAACAATAACAATAACAATGACAATGACAATGACAATGATGACAATGACAACGACAACGACAACAATAAAAAACAACAACAACAACAACAACAACAACAACAACAACAA
>JANHFL010004773.1:391078-403218 GCA_032468155.1 Oxyrhabdium leporinum
TATTTGCATTGTTTTAATCAGAAGCTGTGAACCGCCCCGAGTCTTTGGAATGGGGCGGTATATAAATACAAATAAAAAAAAAAAACATAGGTACATATGGATAAACCTGTCTAAGTTGCTTTACAGGTTCTCTAATTCAGATTTTGGCACATTATTTGAATTACTCTGGATGTAAGATATCATTGTCTACAGTTCCAAAGAATATTTATGGAGAATAAGTCTACTTGTGGTTCGTCTTGGTGGCTTCATGGAACGCAAGTTCTACATGCCTCTGAATGCCATTGTCCTGGAAATAAAGTAGGAAAATGTTATTTCCTATGGGCATCTGGATAGGCATTGCAAGAATCTCTATGTGGGATTAGATAAGTCTCACACAATATGCTTTTTTATATCTGAAACTTATATGCATTCTCCTACATATTTAATACAAAAGATATTTTCAGGAGCTATGGCTTAGATGCCTCTTCGCCCAACATCACCCTAGACTGCTGCTGAAAATGAGTCATAAATTGTATTTCCTTCTATGACATGCATTCCAAATTCCTAGGCACAGATTCAAAAGAAATCTCCATGGAGCATCTCATTTGCTCTAATTAGCTTTGTTTTGTTCTGGACAGGCAGCCTCAGAAGGGAACCTTTCAGATATTTCTTGTTAAATGGGTAAAACAGGCATAAGTAAATAAGCAAACACATCTTTTCCCAGTGTGGGTTCTCATTAATGAGGGACATCAAGACAGCTGCAGATATGAATTTATAATCTTGCTGGGGAACAGCACCCATCCCCTGCCTATCACTTGAAAAGCTTAAGGAAATCACCACTGCCAATCCACCAAATTATCACATGCGGCTAACAATTCTCAACATTTTATTCACAGGGAGCTATGAGACACCAACCAACCGTTCCCTCAGTCTTATCAAAATCCTATTGATTTGAATGGGAGCCCGTGACTGACCTCAGGGGCCTTTGGGTCACCGCACATGAAGTCTCTTTTGGGGGAGGAAGGATTTCAAGTGACACTGGACTGGAATACATTGAGACAATGACACCTTGAATAAAATGAGCTTTATGTGACAAGGCTGACAACTGGCTTGCAGCCCTGTATATCTTCACCTCTTCTGTATCCAGGAGGCATCTTTCATTGCCATTTCCTCTTGAAAGCTATTTAAAAGAATACCCCTGAAACAGCACAAATAACATCTAATCGCATGACACTGCTCTGGATTTCCTGTTCAAATTGAAAATAACCTGTACATCTCTATACTCAAACAATTTGCTTGAGATTAAAGTAATTGGGTTCCATTTATTTTGGAAATTGCAGCCTAAAGCTGAAAATAAAGCAAAAATGCAAACAAATCTCACATTACCGCTTTCCTCAGGTTCATAGATCTCTCTCTCCCCTCCCCATGTGTACAAAGCAAGAAAGGCAGAGATGTTACAATGAAAATCATACAGGTGCACATGCAGACATGCTCTTTCCCCCTCATCTTATGCTACCAATGTTCCTCATGGTTCAAGTTATATGCAATATGGGATTAATGTTGTAGCTTTGGGACACAAATTTCCTTTTATTCAATAATGTATAGGTAGTTCTTATTTACCTGACTCACTTATTTACCTGTTTGCAGTTATGACAGTGGTGAAAAAGTAACTTTGCAACCAATCCTTGCATTTACAACCTTCACAGGTAAAGCAAAGGAAAGCTAAAGTAAGATCCTAAGTATGGTTGCAGTTTCACTTAGCAACAGCTTCATTTAATGATCAAGTTGCCAGTCTTAATTGTTATCAGTAAACAAGGACTACTTGTAGTTAAAGTTTAATTGAGCATCCACAATCAGGGTCAATAACAAGGTTTATTCTACTTCTTTAGAGATAGTTCTAGTTGAGTTCCCACCAGGAAAAAATGATATTTACATTAGTTGTTTAGTAAGTTGTTTCTCACCAGGGGTGGGCTTCAAATAATTTAGCAACTGGTTCTCTGCCCAGTTGCTGGGTGGGTGTAGCCATGGTGGGCGTGGCCTAGTTTCTGGCCTTCTGGAACTTCCAGGAGACCTGTTTTTCACCCTCCCCAGGTTCCAAAGGCTTTCCTTGAGCCTCTGGGAGAGTGAAAACGGCCTCCCCAGGCTCCGGAGGCTCACTGGAGGCCTTCCGGAACTTCCGGGAGCCCCTTTTTTGCCCTCCCCGAGCCTCCGCACAGGCCCTGCACTTACCTGCGATCCAAAACAGGCCGCACGGGGACTCCTAGGAGGGGTGGGGTGGGCGGAGCCAGCCAGGGTGGGAACTACCAGTTTGCCGAACTGGCCATAACATTAACAAAGGGTTTGCCCAAATCGGTGCGAACCGGTAGCAGCCCATCCCTGATCCTCACATATACATCATTCCAATTAACAAACTATAATGATTATCAACATAACTTAACAATGCAGACAAGAGAACAAAGATAAATCCCAAAGATTTTACCTCCTTCCAAGCTCTAATTGTGCCTAAGAGAGCCTAAGGAAAGCACTTTATCAAATATATTAAATAGAACAAGATGGAAGGACAAGTAAAGTAAACCAAAGCCAGGACAAAGAAAACAGAACAGCAATATCCAGTATATCCAGTTAAGCACATACATTGGCATACCCAAAGCCACAAATACAGTGCCACAATATCACGAATGTGGTGTCCTTTAAAAAATGTATTTTGCTTTTCTCCAGGAACCCAGAAAAATCCTCTCTCTTCCAAATTTGTGGGACTCAATGGATTTAGAGTTAGGGACTGTTGTTGTTACATAGTCACTCAGAGAAGGTGAGCTTCTAGAGCTGAGAGGATTTGAACCTGGATCTCTCTGATTATATTCCAACATTTTACACCACTACACCCTACTGGATCTCACTTAATCCAAGGATATTATCCATAAGTAGGAATCCTGTGCACCTGAAAATGTTGCAATATATTCTACTTCTATCCTCTGCTTTTAAGAACTGTGGCAAGGTAGGTCGTAAAATGGGGCAAAGCTCACTTAACAAATGTCTCACTTAACAGCAGAAATTCTGGGCTCAATTGTGGTTGTAAGTCGAGGACTACCTGTAGTACCGAACAAAAAGGTGACATTTCACCTTCTCCTACCCAGGGATTTACAAATGTCTTCAGACACAGTCTCCACCATTTCCATCTACTAAAGTTTGGGATGGCTGCAGATGACATGGCAGCAACCTCTCAAGGACAGTGGGGCGGCTGACAGACACATATTTGAGATGGCTGCACCAGAAAGTTTAGAAGAAATGCCATCATTAGCAACCTGCATTCCCCAGACAAGTTTCTCTCCACGGCTCCAATTGGACTCTTTGGCTGTATAGAAAGTTAAGAGGATGCAGATTGGGAAGGAAAGAAAAGCAGAAAGCGGGGGCGGAGAAATGAGAAGAATTGAGAGGGATTAAAATGCAAGCATTTTTTTTTTTTAAAAATTGAAAAGCAAGAGTAAGGCATCTTCCTTTCCGAGGGACGGAACAAGTAGGGCCCAGGAGAATCCGATCAAGGGAGAGATTGATTGTGATGGATGCAGCCGGGAGAGACAGAATAATAACGCTGTGGTTGTGGCATTTGAATTCAAGAAACCCCCTTGGGGAAAAAAAAAAAGTGAACATCTTTTCTAAAACAAATCCCAAGACATCTCTAACTCCAAGGCCAGTTGCAGCACCCCTCAGCAGTAACCCAAAGTAAAAGCTACTCTGGAGCTGTCTATTAAGGATGGCAGGAAGAGGCAGGCAGGCAGCTGGGATGTGACCCCTCTCTTGCCCTTTGCATATCCTTTGCATCTCCGTTCTTAAATCTTCACCGCTGGTCATTTCTTATAAAATAAGTGAATTGGCTGTGCTGTGTGGTTCTGATGTCTCGTTGCCTGGAAGCAGATGTGCCAGCTGGTATCCAGAACCAACACCCCCCCCCTACACACACACACACACACACACACATCTTCTTAAAGCTTAAAGCACCACACCTGGATGAAGGGTGATAGGAAGTGTGGTAACGGGTCTATGATGAGCTTAATGCTCTGCCATTTAGCATACGTGTAAGTAAGAAAGCGCCCTCAGAATCCAGATTAAGCAGCAAGGAAAACATCTAAGAGAAATGAAGAGATTGATGGAAAAGAGCCTGGGAAGAAAAGATGCCAAGGCTCCTTAGGATGCCCGAAGCCCACCACAGTGACTGGATCTCAGTTGGAATGCAAGATAAGATCAGCCAAATCGAGTGGCTTTTCAAGTGGAACCCTAGCGAGGAAAATGAAGGGAGAGGAAAAAAAAAAAGAAAGAACGTCAACTCTGGCAAATAAAGTTACGTGACAATTAATAATAAGAATAACAACAATAATTAAAAGCTTGAGGCGCATATGCCAAAGAGAAATTAGCAGAAGAATTAAGATCCAAAGATGCTTTTTGAAATATATTCGGTATGGAAAACAAGCAAGCCATTGCAAGAGGTTGGGCTATTAGATAGTTAAAGCAGATAAGAAAAGAACAGAGGAACTGAATAAATCCTCTGATCTGTCTTTGCTACAAAAGACAGAACAGATATTTGAGCTTGTATTGATCTTCTCAGGGAGGGAATTAGAACTACTGAAGCAACTTTATATAACCAGCAAAAAATATTGTAGAACAACATGAGAGTAAATATTGCTGGATTCTGATGGCACCAACTTAAGAGTATTTAATGAGAGCATGATTTTGGCAATGCATTTTGGTCATATTTGCCCAACAGCTTGCCAAAGCTACACTTCATAGAAAAAAGAAATTGGCAACTCCAGAATTACATTGCGTTTAATTTACATTTCAACAGATTTAATCAATGAAATACATTTAACGTGTTTCCTCATTATGTGATACATGTAACAACTTTTTCTTCTGCACAAAGGCACTTAACAAGTGGGTGGCCCCCCTCTGAGGGGGGACATGGAGGTTTTCCAGAATTAAGCATGGTGCTGTATTCAAGACTGTATTTGCTGTATTTTAGCAAGATATTCTTCCAAGAGTAATAAAACACTCTACTCTTCTTACTTATGGTAACTTTATGGAATAGCATGACCTCCCTCTGAAGTTCACTCAGCCCCCCTCGCAGTTGGTTTTTCAGAAAACAATAAAGCTGCTTTTGTTCGAAGGGGGAAAAAAAGTCAAGTCTTACCATTTTGAATAATAGAAAAAAAATAAAAGATAGAATTAATTGTAAAGTGAGAAGAAAGACTGGAGGAGGCTTTAACAGTTGCTCTGAATAACATCTGGAACATGTGGGAATAAACAGGAGTGATTTGGCTATTCAGGTTTCAGCTGGCATAAAGTTTCAGGTTCTTCGAGCACAATAGGTAAGTTACCAAGTTTATACAGGAGGAGGGGGGAAAAAACGGTTCCTGTTTATCACTTGCAACAAAGTGAAAGAAAATAAATGTTAGTAAAGCTCAGCCTGCCAAATGTAGCAGCAACTCCAAGGAAGATTGGCTAAATCACCTTAGGACTGCCACAGCAGGGAAGACGGACTGGTATTTTTTCTTGCATAGAATTAGACATGCACTGTAGCAGCTATTCTCTGCCTGGTGGAAAATATACAGGGTTGCGGTCTAAAGCCCTGAGCAGACTGAATAAAAGCATATACAAAGCCATGATGTTGATCGACTCAGTGTCATTTGATCAAAGCAGCAGAGAAAAGGAACAGAAATAATCCAGATCAAATTCACCCATAAGCTTCTATTTGGTAGAGAAGAAAGAATGTGCATTTTTATCTTTGCAGAGGGCTTAGCTGGCAATCCCTCCACGATTGGAAGCATCATGTAACGATCAGAGTGCTTCCACACTAATATTTTGCACTGTTTCAAGATCTGCTCCCAATCTGATTAATCCGAGCATGTCATCTGTTTTGGAGAGTTGGGCTAATTCATCCCTGAATCTGCTTTGCTTGACTTGAAAACAACAGGGTGGCTATCGCTTTCCTTTGATTCAATGCCGTTTGGCAGACCTTATGGATGGCTCATTTTCCCATGGGTGCGAACCCTTGCTTAACCCCGCCTTTAGCTGGTCATCTCCTTTCTCCTTGACCTCTGCACCACGCACTCCAAGATCGAACAATATCCTGTTTCTGGATCATCTCTCTTTCTACAGTCTTCATTTAGAACTTCATTTCCTGCTCCTGCCATCTAGGCACCATGGCAACATGCAACCATGCTTACAGCTACCCAGATGCAAAATGGCATTTCTTACAAATTACAAGTGTTTTCTTTTAATGTAGCAGAAGAATTGCAGTACTATAAATGGCAGCTGGGAAGTCGGTGGGGGGGAGGGAGAAATCTCATTTTTTTACAGTGCACCTTTCCATGCGCAGCCTCTCCTCCTAGCATGTGCTCTAGTGGAGGAGTGAGGCAAAAGAATAGGCAAATACACACAAATACGTGGAGTGAAAAGAATGAGTTGGTGGAATCTCTCTGGCTGGGTAATGTCTCTTGTGCTTATTAGTTAGCTGAAGGTAAGACTGGTTCCTGATGTTCTCTCTACTTTAAGGTCTGCAAAACTGATTGTGTGGATTATGTAAAAAAAAACTGATTGTGTGGGTCATGAGGAATAATGGGGTCAGATGCTACTAATGTGGAAATGCCCTCAATCATGCAGGGGACAGCTCCTCCAGGAAGCCCCACAAAAGAAAAAAATGCTGACCTTCTAGGATGGTGAGGAATGATTCAGCAAGCCTGAACTAAAACAGACAAAGTAGAGAATAATGGAAGGGACCTTGGAAGTCTTCTAGTCCAACCCTCTGCTCAAGCAGGAGACCCTATACCATTCCAGACAAGTGGCTGTCCAGTCTCTTCTTAAAAGCTTGCAGTGATGGAGCATGCATAACTTCTGAAGGCGACTCATTTCTAATTCTCCTTAATTCCAAGTTGCTTCTCTCCTTGATTAGTTTCCAACCATTGTTTCTTGTCTTGCCTTTGGATGCTTTGGAGAATAGGCTGACCCTTTCATCTCTGTGACAGCCCCTCAAATACTGGAAGATTGCTATCATACCACCCCTAGTCCTTCTCTTTGTTAGACAGAACATACCTAGTTTCCTCAATTATTCATCATATGGTTTTACCTCCAGACCTCTTATCATGTTAGTTGTTTTTCTCTGCAGTCTTTCCAAAGTCTCAACATCTTTTTTATAATATTTTATATAATCTATTTCAAAATGACAAGGGTAACCGATCTTCCCAAGAATCCTGCATGGATATTCCAGATGTAATAGAGAGGAGTACTCAGTGGTGAAATCTAACATTCTTTACCACCGGTTCTATGGGTGTGGCTTGGTGGGTGTGGCTTGGTGGTGGTGATGAGTCATCTGACTGAGTGGGTGTAACCAACTCGATGTCACACATGGCAAGGTGGGGCGGCACCTTGTGTGAGTGACATCGAGTTGGCCATGCCCACTCAGTCACATGACCGATGCTGCAGGGCCAATGGAAACGCGGCAATACTATACAGTATCTTCTCCTAGTCAGAAAGAGAAGTAGTTGGCACAGGAATCATAAATAAGATGTTAGGGTTGCTGGTTAGCCAGGAACCTGCACTGCAAACAGGATAATCTATGCTATAAAGTGTGAAGATTTCTCCAGGGAATGTTGCATTCCACAAATTGCCCTGAATTTCTCATCCTTCTCCTTCAAAGCTGTTCCAATTATCTCATTCTTGGTCTGGAACAGAAGATTTTACATAAGTTTCCTTCTTTTCCAGTGGTTGACAGGTTGCATTTTCTGGTTCAAAGCTAATTGGGAACATGTGATGGCTTCCAAGCCTAATGTGAAAAGAGAACATTTTGAAAGGAATCAACATGAAATTAAACACCATGGCTGTTAAATAAAAAAAATATTATAGGGAGTGGAGTGGGGAAAGATCATCTTTTTTGAGAATAAATCACTTGGCTACTTACTTAGTATGATACATGTTCAGAGAAAGGAAGATACTTTCAGTACATAATCTCCACAGTGAACTTGTTATTATCACACAAAACATAGATTTACAAAGCTTAATTTAACCAGCATAAGTTTGCAATATATAAATGCAATCTTAATCATAGTTTCGTGTTAATATGTCTCACTTCTCCTTCATCCCCATGCAATGCCCATATCACTCCTAAAAGAATCTATGCAGAAGTATAGATCAAAATGATCGGAACAATTATCTTTTTTTTAAAAACAAACCTTTTTTGTTAGATTATAGAATAAAACACAAAAATATAAAAGAAAATGATAGGACACTGTGGGGAGAGAAAAAAGGGAAAGAAAAGTGAGGAGGAGAGGAAGAAAAGAAAACAAATTGTTGACTTCCGTTCCTTCTGTTGCAGTAGAATAAAGCATTAACATGGAACCTCAACTTTTTACTTTTCCAAAATAATATAAACTAACTATTTCTATAACGACAAATCAATCTAATCAGTAAAATCCAAAATTAAAGTTTCATTTTTTTTCCACCTCGAGCACAAAGTCCAGATGCAGTCTCCATCTAGCAACAAAAGTACTTTTTTTTTTCTTTAATCAAAATGGTTAATTTAGCCATCTCTGCCAGCTCCATCAACATCATACCTGCTATCTCCTGCATTCTGCTGTAGTTCTTCAAAATGAAGAACTTTTCTGAACTTTCAATGGAATCTTCTTTTTCTCCATTTTGCACAAATGAGGATCAGAATCTAAAACCCAGTGACAACTGTGGATGCATTAACCTCAGTTGTGTGTGCAATAACCTTACACTAACTGTATTTTGGTTCACATTAAATGTGGCCTGGTATCAATTTATAATTGGCATTAAGTGGAATATTGCACTAGTCAAGCTCTCACTAATCACTATCACCCTGTATAAACACTCAGCCCAACATCTGAATATCTTTTCCAGCCCTTCATTGCTGCTCCACCAGATAGTAGTCAGCCTCATACGTCTTGCCTAGCGGTTCTTTTACTGTTGATAGTTGATCCTAAAAGCCAGAAACTATTCACCACTTTGTTACCTTCATGGGCAGTTCTATGGATGGTTGCTGTCCCTATCATTATTAGTTTATACTTCTTTATACAGGTAGTCCTTGACTTACAACAGTTCATTTAGCGACCATTCCAAGTTACGACGGCACTGAAAGATGTGAGTTAGGACCGTTTTTCACAGTTGCAACCTTTGCAGCATCCCCATGATCATGTGATCAAAATTCAGATGCTGGACGACTGGTTCGTATTGAGGACTTGCTGTGTCCCAAGGTCATGTGATCGCCATTTGTAACCTCCTGACAAGCAAAGTCAATAGGGAAGGTAGGTTCGTTTAACAACTGTGCTACTAACTTATCCACTGCAGTGATTCACTTAACAACTGTGGCAAGAACATTGTAAAATGGGGGCAAAGCTCACTCAACAAATGTACCCCTTAACAGCAGAAATGTTGGGCTCAGTCGAGGGCTACCTGTATTTAATCTTAGTCTCATTTCGCCCAAAAGTTCTTCTCGACTTTCATTACTACATCTGGAAGATTATTTGCGTTTTCGGCTATCAAAGTACTCACAACATAGCACAGGTCATTGACATTTTTTTCCTTCCGATTTTAAAACCGCATTCACATGAGCACCCTCTTTTGGGATTCCCATTTTCCATAGGACATTTCACACCTTGATACAGTGTAAAATGTCCTTAGGAAATATGCCTTTTTATACAACTAGTGAAGGGCACATTAACTGTCAGATGCAAACAACCCAAATGGCTCTGAGGCTCAGATCAAGAGATTTCTTTACTGTTAACTCCACTGTACACAACAATCTTGCCAGACTGCCTGCTTTCCCCTGAGAAAACGTGATAGAGACCCAAGCCTTTGATATCATATGCAGTCCTTGAATTACGACTACAATTCAGCTCAAAATTTCCATTGCTAAGCAATACAGTTGTTCATTGAATTTTGCCTCCATTTTATGACCTTCCTCGCTACTGCAGTTGTAAAGTTAGTAGACACGGTTGTTAAGTGAATCTGGCTCCCCCGTTGACTTTGCCTGTCAGATGGTCACGAAACCTGGGACAATACAACCGTCATATATGCATACCAGTGGTCAAGCGCCTGAATTTTGATCACGTGACTGGGGGAATGCTGCAATGATTGTAAGTGTGGGAAAAAAAAGTCATGTCATTTTTTTCGGTGACGTTGTAACTTTGCTCGCTAAATGAATGGTTGCAAATCAAGGACTACCAGTACTTCCTCCCACCTATGGTGTTCAGACTGGAATGTCTCACTGCGACCTCTTTCCTTTCAACTGATAATTTCCCCACATTAACATTTTTTTGTAGTCTTCATTTTCTCAAATATCTAGTAAGCATACTATCTTGTGTTCTTCTGAAACAATATAAAATGATGCCTTAGCCATTGGCACTAAAGTGATCATCTGCCTCCAGCATCTTCATATATATAGCGATAGCATGCACCTATCTATAGATACCTGTTTGTTGTAACTGGGCAACTGGGATGACTTTCACACCAAGAGAATTGGGATAATACACTCCTGACTTTTCTTTGCTTATCTCTCCCTGGAACATTCTGCGCCCTCCCCATGGTGCCAGCACAAGGCAGCAATTACGCACATTTGAGGTAAGGACAGGTGAGTCGATTTTTTGGCTTCTCAATCTCTAGTACCATCTGTCCCTCAATCAAGAAACAGCAGCATCAGCAGAAGGTCAGGAGAGGGAGAAGAAGAACTGCAAAAACCAGGGTTCTCTTCTTCCATGTAGCACTGCAGAAGACATGTTCAGCCCAGGAACTGGAAGGAAGGAGGATGTCTGACAGGAGACCTGCTGGCCCATAGGTAGTGAGCAGATTGTTTTCCCTAGACTTGTTACTTCAAGCTTCCTCCTCCAGGCACCTCCAGGATTGTTCATATGGGAGATTACCTTTTTTCCAGGGTGGCGAAGGTGTAGAGTAATGGTGGTCATGGAACTTCCTTGCCAGCTTAGCCCTGTCTCAGCAACTAAAAGATGGAGGCTCTGTTGTGAGGCCATTTCCTCAGAAAATATTAAATGGAGCATCATCACGGTCATGCCCCAGCATATAATTTGTGTATATACTGTTGTTGTTCTCTGGCCCCATCTAGTGGCTGGAGCCAAATACCAATCTGTATTGTTTGGAAGCTGACCCGGCCCTTTAAGGGTCATCTACCCATCAACTCTCATTCCAAAACAAGTGCAACCTGAGAAGCCAGACTCCCAGTATTCAGAGGAAACAGAAGCACTAGGAAGAATCCAGCCTAATCTATGATACATTGTCATCTGAGGACAAAAATCCACATGCCATACACACAACATCGCTGGTGAGATTCAGATTGATCTGCATTTGTTGTTACGCTCACCAGAAACTTAACACTGATTATTTTGTATTGGGGTTTTTATTGTAGGTATTTCTATTTTTCCCAGTTTCACCCATCCCGTTCTTTTAATAAAGCACCTAGATGGTCTGTTTTATTGAGGAGAGGTGGGTTTAGCTGCATGTCAAGCTGCACACAGAGTAACGTGTAGTGAGGCACAGCTCATAATATTGTCGTCAAGCATAGTAAATTTTAAGTGTTTGCATACCCACCCTCTCTAATTATCCTGGCAATCAGATCTAAATCCTAGTTTTAGGCAAAGTTCCTGGATAACCAACTACAGTTATATATCTGAACACCAAGGCATAGGCAAAATATTGGGCACCTTATTTTTACGGTTCTGATGTTACTTGAGATTCTTTTAAGCAGAGTAGACAAATAGTTGTCTTCTTGTTGTCAGCCTTTGAAGCCATGAATTCGAGGCCTCTGCAGGCTGCAGATGGGAGGTGGAGAGGGGGTGCTTTCTCACGCAGTTGGTGGTGTTGTGGTCAAAACATTATTATTCTAAGAATGTTCAAAGAATGTCAAGGGTGTTCTGTGCGGCACCTGGAGGAGGAGTGCCGAGATAGAAGATGGAATGTTGGGTAACCCTTATGATTGGGGAATGTGATCTATGATGGGCAAAAGAAGGTGGTTCTGTGGTTCTCTTTTGGGCGAGGAGGGGCCTGGGCCTTCAGATTCAGGCTTTTCCCAGATGTGCCAACATGGTTTCTTTAATAAACTCTTACTTGGATTGATTCTTATCTGAGTGCTAAGTGAGTTATTGGAA
>JANHFL010004774.1:0-10977 GCA_032468155.1 Oxyrhabdium leporinum
AGATAGATAGATAGATAGATAGATAGATAGATAGATAGATAGATAGATAGATAGATAGATAGATAGATGATAGACAGTGATGATTATGATAATACTCAATATTGTGTACCCAAGAAAATTTTGAACAAATATTGTACAAATGGGACCCATTTTCTAATAGGCCAGACAGTTGTACAACTGAAAAGTATTTATAATGGGGGGTTTCAAGTTCAAAATAAAGTATTTTTAACAATCTTCTTCAATGTGTACAAAGTATTACCTCTGGATATATTTTTAATCAATGCTGCAATTATATCCATTATTTGTGAGATTAATCAAATACAAACATTTCTAGTTCTTTCTGAAATATTTGTTTTCTAACATAATTAATCCCCTCCTTTTTAAATGTGTTAAGAAAACCTAGCAATTCTTTCAATACCCAGTACAATCCATTAAATTTCTATGTCACAATAAGAGAATTTAAATGCATTCAAGCGCTGTAAAAGAAAGGCCTCTGCTAATAGTATCTGATTTCATTTTGTATATTTGGATTTTCCACTGGCTTCATAGACCAATCTCAGCTTCTTAAAAGGCAAATAAAACTGACTGTTGACAGTGAGCATGTATAAAAACTGCAAGTCATTGCTGCATTTATCTTTCCATTTTTGTATAATAATTCTCTTAGCTTGTCCCCATGTTCAGGATGTCCATAATTCTTTAAGCTATATTGATCGACACTGTAAGCAAAGATAAAGCTTCATTGTCTAGAACATAGGAGAACATTTACATTTATTTAAATTTATATCTTATTTCAATTTATATACTACCCATCTCAAATATATGACTCTTGGACACATAAGTGTTGTGAAACTTATTAAGAGTCCTATCATCATCATCATTGTCATTTCCATCACTATCATCACCCATCACTATTATTACTAGTATTTTCATTTTCACCATTTCTGTGGGTTTTTTCCCCTTATTAAGTTTAATTTTTAAGAAAGATTATTATGGACTAGACATCAACAGTTAATGATTTGGGTGTAACTAATGGAAAATAGCAAAATGTATTATGATAGATGGAGACTCTGAAGCCATAATGTATTTTCTTGTAAAATGGCAGCAGAGACTATCTCCATAATTTGCTGGATTAAAATCTGGGATTAGGCATGATCGTCCAAGGTTAGACATTGCTATTCTCATTTAAATTACCAATACTTTAAAGAGCTGCTTTTTGCTAGAGAAAAGTGCATGCTTCAGAAATAATTTAGGAGAAGCAGATGGTTTTTCATCGTATCCACAGCATAGTTGTCCCCATAGGGAGTAAGGGGGAATAAGGGAGAAAACCAATGTGACAATGTTCCAGTATATTTATTTGAGTTAGCTATCAGGTCACAACTACATTTGCATGATGGTATCCCATGTATGTCATCTTTTGGCGTCTTTGCAATTTGCTGACAACATCAGTGATGCATATCTTGAATTTCAATCTTATTTTATGCATTATTTGAAGCTCTGTCTCAATCTGAAATGTGTGTGTGGGGGGGGTTATTCCTTTCAATAGCATCCTTTTTTTTAATTGTTAAATTTTTAAATTCTCATCAAGCAGACGTTCTGTATTGAATTTACTTGTTCTAAAATGGATTGAAATTGCTTTCTCTGCTGTGTAACTCAAATAACAGTTGCGAATAATAAAGCCCATTGTTTCGTTTTAAGCAAATATTCTTGGATGCCTCCAGGACAATAGCCATAATGGAATCATTAAGATTCCTTTAATCAAGAGAGCTAATCACCAATTTTAATTATAAATACACTAGACTAGTGGGAACGTGTGTGAATAAAGAAGACAACGTGGTGAAGGGAATAATGAGGAAAAGAGGAAACAAAAATATGGAAATAAGAGTTGGTTGATAAAAAGAGACTGAAATTTGTCCATTCCGTATGTACCACTAAAGTTACTCTTTAGTTAGTCTATGTATTGTATACCTGTTGGTCCATTAGATCTTGGCTGCAAAAATTCAGGTAGCTATTAGGGTTATAAATAGAAAATTATTTTTGCTGCCATACCATGTCGGTGAGCAAAATAACAGGTCTAAGGTCTGCTTAGAACCTAAATGCCCTATGCCATTTATAAATCTTGGTCTACAGTGGGTTTTTCAATAACATGCCTGTCTGGTATATACAGTAGAGGCAAACAGCTAGCAAATCTTTATAGGATTCCTGTAGTTCTGCATTCTGTGTTTTGTTCATATTTTCAGTTCATTTTATTGCTTCATATTGATGATGGCAAGGAACTAGTGATGAATAACCTATTAATTGCTCGTTGAATTGCCTCTTTTAATTTCCCCAGAGTTGATCTCAGTTTCTGCAAGGAAAAGAGAGAATATTTACTTGCCATTTTTTCTCTTTTAGATGTTTTCATTTCAATTTGTAATATAAGTCACCCACACACACAGCATATGGAAAATATATGTTTTAAATGGGACATACTTAATTCATTTTTATAAGAAACTTATGCAATGCAATATTAATTGTAGGGTAGAACATCCAATTAAATACTATTTTTAGATAATTGCAAGAGAGTAATCAGAGTCTATTGAATGGCTGAACAACAAGGAGACATGCCAGTGGTTAAATAGACAGCAAGCCAGATGGCCATAACCCTGTTAGTCTTTCATAACATATCAAAGTCCAGGCTCTTTCGTTAACCCAGTTCTGCCAGTTGGTTTGTGTTGTTCATGTCTTCATTGATTCTGGACATGTTATATTATTGTTGTAGGTTTTCACTTTGTAAATTATGTTATTGAGGTTCCCTAACCTTCTGTGTGCTCCCTAGAATCACTATTGTGACATCTATAAAAATTGTTGAAATGAATGTATAAGGACATAAAAAAAATCACAAGGATACCCATAACAAGCTAAGGTGCATCTCAGTAAGCATCCACATTTCAAAGGAACATCAACATTTCAAAAATACAAAATACCTTTAAGAGGAAAAGAATCTACTAATGACAAAATATCTTAATGGGCAAAGTCCTAGACACTTTTCAAATGATGTTCCTTGGAACCCTAGACATCCATGAGAGGCTGGGAAATGAGTTCAGTCAATTTTCTATCACTGGAGCTTTGCCTGTTGATTAGTTCTTAGATATTTTTTTTAACTAATATGTTCTGTGGGCTGGAAAAAGTTTGTAGGTTGTATAGGGTGCTACAGAATAGTGTCTCTCTGTTGAGACAGATCAGAACATATAGGGAAGAGGAATGGAACATGATGTCTTGGAAGAATATCCAACATGGAGCTTGAAAGATGGAATGGCAAAAAGAATACTTTCACATTGGAGTATTTTACTGGAGATGCCACTTGGTCCATAAAAACCCTTGGTCAGTTTTTTTCAAATAATGTGAGAGTTTCTCAAGAGCAGCCCGCTGATTTGCCAAGCACTTTTAAAATGGACTTGGAGTGTTCTGAGTAATGCACCCATTGAAAGCAGAACTCCGAGGCAGGTAGATTTCTCTAAGAACATATTTATTGGATACATCATATCGGCACAGCCAGTGAAAACCAGCTCTGAAAGTTCCCATGGTTTTCACCTAATTAAAAGAATGAAACTACCCCCCTCCCCACTGTTATCAGTCACATGGTCCAATGAATACAGCCAGTAGACTGCTCTCCTCCTTCACCAGCCACTTATTACAATGACCTTGGTTCCCACAGGAAACCTTTTTATTTTGACTGTAAGCTGAGCTATCTACTTCCACCCCTCCCCTTCTTTCTCAAGCTTCCTGGCAACTGTCAAGCAGCACAAGATGAACCTTCAGCCAGGTTCACTTCAGAGTTGACCCAGACTGGATGTCCCCTTTCCTGCCTTGCTAACAATAAGCCATACTCCATCTTAACCATACAACTTATCTCAGACTGAAACTTTTCTTTGGGGTATATTTTCTCCTGTTAGAAAATATCTTCAAGATAGTCTTTTCCATTCCAATAAAGAGAAAAATATAACCGTTTAAGATAGTACCAGGATCATTAGTATGTCTAAAACAGTCTTTCAAATCTACCACTTTCCAGATACATAAGGTTGAACTTTATCATCCAGAATCAACACGCTAAACATGTTGGCTAAAAATGACGAGAGACATAGATATGCATACATTTAGAGGGCATCAGATGCAGAATGTTACTCTTAAGTATTTTTAAGTCCAAGAAGAAAGGGTTTCAGAAAATTTAACCAGCTGCAAGGATTTTATATATACTGTCAGTCATCATAAATTAGATTTCTTGGTCTAGTGAAACAAATTGCATTTGGATTGGGTGATTCTTCTCATTTTTATATAATCCAGGGTTAATTGACTCTTTATAAAACTCTTGTTCGGTGAAAGCTCTCTTTTGTAATAACACAAAGTATAGTTCCGTTTCTGAATTTTGCCAATATTGAATTGACTAATGGTGATCCTTATTTAGTGACCATAACTGGGATCAGCAACTCAGTGTTAAGTGTAGTGGTTACTAAGTGAAACTGCCACTGTCTTATGAAATTACTTCACCTTTCCTTTGCTTTACAGAACCACTAAGACTGCAGATGTGAAGACTGGTTGTAAAGCTACTTTTTAACCAGCATCATAATTGTGAACAGTCACAAAATGAGGTAATTGCTAAACAAGTACTAGCTATATGTTTGTTGAACTTCATTAGATCTTTGGAGTTTGCATGGCCTATGTTGTATGTGGCAAACTAGACAGAGAAGGAAAAGGAGAGAAGACAATTAGAAACAGAAGATGGTTCAAGATATTCCATGTGTTATAACTCAAAATAAAGTTAACAACAATACTGTAATTAAATAATTATTTTTAAAATATTATATGGAATATGTGTTTCTGCTGTACAAATAGTTTTCTACCCCCAAATTATTTTCTAAGAAGAGATTTTATTAAATGATCATTCCTAAACTCCAACACTACAAATTCATAAAAAAAACTTAAAGATTAAAATTGTTTAACTTAATTTAAGAAATACTAATGTAAAAAAATATAGAAAGCCCTCTATTGAATTCATTTAATAAAAATTTCATTTCATACTGTGTTCTACATACAAATTGTCTCAATAAATTTCCTTAATAAGTTCCTGAAGTACTCTAACCAAATGGAATACAGAAAAAATACAAATGCTTAACTCCTGTTCCATAAGCATCTAATAATGTCTATTAAGCATCAGAAATGTTGGAGTCCTTTTAAAAAGTTTACTTTAAAGAACTGGACCAAGATCAGAAGACCGAGATCTAAATTCCTGCACACATGTAGAGCCTATTTGTAATTTTGACCCATTGTTATCTCCCAGTCTAATCAATTTCACAATGTTCTTATGAGGAAGCACTTCCTCTGAAATGAGGAAGGCTTCTGATAAGTCATTTTGAGTTTTTGGAAAAATGTAGGAATAAAGTTATAAAAAATCCATAATAATAGCTATGACAAAGTCATAATGCCTAACTATATGCTTTTAACTATATGCTTTATGACATCCAAGTCAGTGGTCATTAGAAGGATGTACAGAGGTTGTGTGTGTGTGTGTGTGTGTGTGAGTGTGATGTTTTATGAGAAGCATTACCTTTATGTCATTGTGTATATTTTAATGTTTGAGATAATTTACCCAAATCTGTTTGTTTCCCAAGGAACGTATAATGTACTTGTATTATGGAATTCCAGGACTCCTGGGGTTAGAAACCACAGATTTAACACATGTGGAAATTACAATATACTGCATTTTTAACATGGATACAATTAATTTGGTTAGAGAAAGCCAGTGTTGTGCAACAGTTAAGGCATGAGGCTAGAAACTAAGAGATCTTAAATTCTAATCTTGACTATGAGGCACAAGCCAGCTGGATGACATTGGGCCAGTCACACTCTTATAGACCTAGGAAGAAGGAAACGGAAAGCCATTTCCAAATATGTTGCAAAACCTTCAGGGACTAACCCAGGCAATTGCCAGAGGTCAAAACTGATTGACTAACTCTCCCTCCCTCCCTTCCTCCTCCCTCTCTCTCTCTCACATACACACACTCACATACACCCATTAGACATCTATGCCATATAGCATAGATCGGAGGTGTCACATCGTCACATCAGCGTCACATGACATATCATGACTTTTTCCCTCCTTCGGTAAGCCAGGTGTGGGCATGGCCAGCGCGTAATGCATCTGGCTCACCGGCTGCGAGTTCGACACCCTTGGCATAGATGATGATGGTGGTGATGAGGAGGAGGGGAAGGATGAGGATGAAGATGATGAGGATGTTATACATTTGATCATGTCCGTTTTTTGGCAATTCTTATGGACCAAGTCTCTCCAAATGTTCCGATCTTGTATAGCTTCTTTCAGTTTTATATTCTGTCTAGTGTCAGCTTTGATAATGTCTAACCAATATGTTTTTGGTGGCTTCATTTCCTTTTATCACTAACAATTACAACCATAACTGCCTTTTCCAGTGAGGTAGATCATATGATATGGTCTAACTAATTAAGGCGCAATTTTGTGGTTTTTTTCCTTCCAGAGGTATGTCTGGTTTTATGTGCTGTATTCCTTGTTGTCACCTTTGCTGTCTAAGCAATGAGCAGAAGCCTTCTCCAATATCGCTGCTTGAAGAAGTTGATTTTCCTCCTGTCTAGTTTTTTCATGGTCCAACTTTTGCAAGCATAAGTAGCTATGGGAAACATGAAGTTGCAGATTAATCTGCATTTAGTTGCCAGGCTGATATCCTTGCTTTACATATGGATGAATTCCAGCGATTGATTTACTAGGTTCTAGACACATCAAAGTTTCTAGACACATCAAAGTTCCAGATGTGGAATGTCTGAAACATTAAAGTAGCATTTTGAAATTGTCTTTAAATTATAATGATTGACTCCAGAGTTCATCTGCATCTACTCACTATGCTAAGAGCCCTCTAAAATTACTAAATTAGTAAAATTACTACATTCTTTGAACTTTCCTAACTCATTTCTAATGTTTGTGGGTTCATGGTGCCACCTACAGGTTAGTTTTGGTTTCTACAGTTTCAAATAAAAATAATATAGAGCTACTTGAATTAATTATCCTTAGATGGTGTGTGATGGTGATAAAGAGTATTCTTGTAAGAGGACTTATTCCAACAAAAATCAGTGATTTGCGTAGGATTCACTGCTTAAGAATTTATAAAAAACTTCTGTTTGATAATTTTTTGTGCTATCAAATCAGTGTCAACTTTTACAGATCACCTAGTTAGATTTTCTTCATGAGAAACTGTCCTTAATATGGTATTTTAGTTCTTCCAGTGGTGCAGCCATCACCACTGTAAGGTGAGTCATCCACCTTGTTCCTCCTCTTCCACTTCACTTTCCTTCCACTTTTAGAGCCTTTTCCAGAGCCTTTGCATAATGCATAAGAAGACTCACAAGACTCACTGATGACTCACACCATTACCGATCATAAGACCTATCACAAGAACCTTACTTGACACACCCACACCTGAAGCCCTTATAAACAGAAGAACACTGACATCCTCTAAACTGTGCTGAATATGTCACTTAGCTTGGTGATGAAATGTTCAAAAACCAACCCACAAGCTTGAAAAACAAACCTGTACCCTCATTATATTTGTATCCTTTACAATAAATGTTTTGAAAATATTTTATTTTATGGTAATTATATTTATTTCCACAAGACTGGATTGATTAGATTAGATAAAATATTATTTATATTAAAAGTTGTCCTACAGAAATAAGGAATGAGAATCCCTTAGCAAATTCACCACCCAGGAAACCCATTATATCTAATAAACAAGTCAAAAATTAAACGGACTTAAAGTATAGACTGGATTGGCTTCTTATCCATTAATTTTTTTCTATGATGTAAAGGTAACCACCCTCCCATGCTGGAGTGCATGCAGAGATACCCAGATATTTTGACACTGCTTTTGTTACCAACAGAAGATAATATGTATAGCTCAGGATTGAACTGTGTGGCTCTTGATGCCCTCTTGAGTTTGGTTTTTGGTTTTTTTTAAAATCTGTGAAGAAGATTATGTAAATGAGGTGACAGGCTTTTGAATCAAAAAGAATTTAAACTCTAATAAGTATACCAAGTAAAATATCTTCCCAAACAAACTCATGAATCATAGGTGATATCCTGCTATCTGCACAATTTATTTTCATTGTTGCAACAGAAGCTCCTGCCTCCACACTTTCATAATCTTATCATAAGGCTATTTTACATCTTATATGTTGTTGCATTATTCTACCATCTTACATGTTGTAGTCTTTACTGAAATTTGGCTGAATGAAAGTAAAGGAGAAAAAATGGATTTTGTACTGAATAATTTGGAGCTCCATCCCACTCCATTGTTTATATCCACTGGATTCAGGTTGCATTTACATAGATATAGTCATACACTCAGTCACAGAAATGCTACTTAAAAACATATTTTGGTAATATTCAATTTAAAACATGTAATTCTGTAGTTATGGTGGGTGAGATATATTTGCAGCATAATCTTTGATTCAAATTTCTAATCAGATAGTTCTACTAATCTAATTTTAAATTATTCCATTAATCAGTCTGATGGACAATTATATTTTCCATGTCCCAATCATAATACATTTTGTACTCATTCCTCTACCCTTAAGGGAAAAAATGCTCTGGTTTAATTAATCCAACTGTTAAGCTTAGAAGGTTCTTCATTCATATAAGATTATCATCATGTACTTAAAATCAGCACCATTGTGTATCCCCATAATTTCTCAAACGACATAGGGGGCTCTGTCATTCTGATCATCTGCCATTTTACATGATAATTTCTTCTCAATCATGAAATCTTTGAGTTTAATACAGATGTTTAGGGCTCAGTTGAGCATCATAGTCTGGGAAGTTGTTTCTTCCCCAAGCTAATTTTCTTTAGAGCTTATTTTAGTGGGCACATCATTTTAGTGATCTAGTTTAAGGCTGCTGAATAAGAGGGTATCAATATTGCTTATAAAATGTTAGTCACCACTGACAATATTGTAATTGTACTTGTATTTGCTGTAGAAAAAACAGAAGCTTCTTTTTGTTTTTTTATTCTCTTTTTCTGCAGTTTTTGTCCTTCCTTCCTGCCTTCTTTCCTTTTTTCCTTCCTTCCTTCTTTCCTTCCTTCCTTTCTTTCTTCGTTCCTTCCTTAGTAGTTTCGACTTTTTGTGAAACCACTTATAAAATTTATTTAACAAATACATGCTAGTCACCATTCATTTATATATCATTATGTTTGTACCAAAGTGCAGAGTATCAGGCAGATAGCAATATTTTGGCATATGTGCCCACCAAAAAACTTTCAGACAGAGTCACTATGAAGGACCACATACAAAATCAAAACTGAACCTGGGCTAGAACCAGTGTTCTGTTTTATATGAATTGAGCCATATACAGTTTTCCCCCCTGAGAGGTATACATTTAGCCTAGGAAGGAAAAACAAAAACCTTTTCTAGACCATGAGCCCCATGCAGTGACCCAGAAATCTTAACAAGGCTAATGAACTCAGCCCATCTGGCTTCTGACCTGTTACTCTTTCCAGGATGAATGACGATGGATCAGCAGGTTTTACGCAACAGAAGAGGACATCAGCTCTAAGTGCATCCCTTTTGGAAAGAGCAAACTTCTGGCAACATGGTCTTGTTACTAGGTTTGTCTTGTAATGGGTAGAATTTGGAAACATTTTTTTGAAAGTTAGAGAACATCCAGCTGCTTTCCATAGATTGTGAGATCTTCCAGCCAAATCACTGGTCTGGAAAATTGTGGACCCAAGGGCCAAATCAGACATACTCAGTTCCTACGTTTGTTGCTAGTTGCGCTGCTAGTAATGTCATCTTTAATTAGATCCCCCAGCATCTTGTTTGGCATCTAGCCACTACTTTCTTAAGCAAGGTGGATTAAACAAGGATTTGCAGCTGAAATTTGGAATTGAAAGCTGTGCTTTAATATTGGGAGGTGGCTCAGCTACTTGTTTTCAAAGAGATAAGATTCAGCAAAAATGTAAAGCAGATAATTAGTGTAACTTGCAACATCCCTTCGTTTTGTTACTTATCAACATTCAGGCTGTAGAGGACCATTACTTTTTATGCTTTGTTTTCCTATCTAAGAGAGGTGAAGAGAAGCTTGGGTATGTCAGCATACTGCATATATTTACTGTTTACGTTAATTTCATTGTGCAAAGTGTAGATTTAAAATGGGGATATAATTAAATTCTATAGTGAGATGGAATCTGACAGTTGATTGGCAGAATTAACTGGACTGGGATTCATGAGGACTTTGCCATTCTTCATAAGGCTGCACAAGCTCACCTCCCTACATGAATTATCTGAATATATACGGTACAGTTTTCAGTGTGACCCTGTAAAGCTACTGAAACTTCAAGACTTCCAGTTACATTGGCATATAATAGAACTGGGATGACAATCTCTGTTGTAGTTTCCATCACTAGCAACAGATTTGCTAAACCCGCTATCAGGGTTCTGACTGATGCCCTAATTAAATCATGAGCCTCAGGCCAAGCTTGAAAAGAAATCCAGTTATTTATTAGGAACTTCATGTTGGCACGGACCAAGTGAACCAACTCTGACCTCACTTAATTCATGCCTTGGCTCTGACCCTGTTTCTCCCTCCCCCCAATGTGTGTCATGCCCAACAAAACAATTTTTTTGGGTTGTAGACAAGGGTGGGCTTCAAAAATTTCAGCAATGAGTTTGCTGCCCTGTTGCTGGGTGGGCGTGGCCATGGTGGGTGTGGCCTAGTCAGCCTCCTCACCACAGCAGGGGGTCATTTTTACCTTTCTTGGGCTCCAGAAGCTTTACTCGAGCGTCTGGGAGGGCGAAAACAGCTTCCCCAGGCTCCAGAGGCTTCCAGAACTTCCAGGATGCCTGTTTTTCACCTTCCCTGAGCCTCCGTACACACCTTCCCCTTCCTGCATCCACAATGGGCCATGTGGGGACTCCTGG
>JANHFL010004774.1:17810-28682 GCA_032468155.1 Oxyrhabdium leporinum
AAGAGAAGAGAAGAGAAGAGAAGAGAAGAGAAGAGAAGAGAAGAGAAGAGAAGAGAAGAGAGGAGAGGAGAGGAGAGTGGAGGAGAGGAGAGGAGAGGAGAGAGAACAAAATTACAAAACACACATCACATGGAAAAGTTTGGAGAGTAATGATATTGTATTATTGTAGAAGACTTCAGCCCTGACCTCCAGAAGGTAATGGAAAAGAACCATTCTGCTGACCTTTGGGAAAGCAGAAGCATGAGAAGAAGACCCAGAACAGTGCCAACCTTGTTCTTGAGTTCCTTAAAAATGGATAAAGAAAGTTCTGCACAAGCTTTCAAGCTGCAAAGAATGGACTCTACAGCCATAAACTAGAAGAAGACTTGCAGTGTTTGTTTCTCAACCTGTCCTATCTTGAAGGACTAATTATCTTTCCGATGCTTTGAACTACCACCTCAAATCCCTTGCCTTGGTCATCCTGGCTGAGACAAGCAGAAGTTGCCTTTAACAGCATCTTGAGGCAACCAGGCAAGTTAAGTCTTATGAGATCTGGTTGCTATCAGCAAGGGATAATTTCTTTAAAAGATGAAAACAATAGTTTGGTGGTTATAGGGTAGACAGGTACCACTTAGAGGTGGTCATAAGATGAATGTAATACTTGGGTAACCTGCTATGCGCTTAAAATCAAGCAGGTTAGTTTTTAATTAGGAGATAATCAGGATATATACCAAGCTGAATGCTAAACTGAAAGGTGGGGGGAAAAAACAACTTGAAGGAAAGAAATGGGAATTCGGGAACTCAGTTTTGTGATGTTGCTAAGAAAATACATAGATTTGTCCCCCATGTCACAGACTCAAGCTCAGTGGAGTCTGGTGCAGTTAAACATCACTCTGCTAACAACTAATTCCCACAACACTGTCAAAATATTTACTAAGACTATAGTATTACCTATCTCCTCCTACTTATGACTATAACCTTGTTGCTTGTATCTTTACAATTTATATTGTTTTATTTGTCTCCTAGTATGATCTGATTGCTCAGTAGTAACCTAGGACTATCACTAAGTGTTGCATCTTATGATTCTTGATGAATGTATTTTTTTTTCCTTTTTATGTACACTGAGACCATATGCACCAAAGACAAATTCCTTGTGTGTCCGATCACACTTGGCCAATAAACTATTCTATTCTATTCTATTCTATTCTATTCTATTCTATTCTATTCTATTCTATTCTATTCTATTCGATGTCTGCAAGCAAACAACAGAGCTCTATAGTTCAATCCTGATCTACATATAGTTGCTTACATTGGAAACCTTTCTCCTTATTCATACGGGGGGGAAATGACAAAGGAAATAAGAAGTGTCAGACTTTATAAGCAAGCTGGCCAGTAAAAGGCCAATCTCCTGACATTTAGCTCAAGTTCTTAGCCTGATTTGGCAGAAGACTCACCAACATGGCTCAGTTATTTATTATAGACAAGAATGAAGCTATTCACACACAGCAGTTAAATATGTGGCTGGTAATTTTATATTCTCAATGATTACTTGAATCAGATAGTTATGAAATGATTGCCTATGGAGATTCTCAGTCATCCAGGACATGGTTGTCCCAAAGGTGCTTTTTCAAGAGGCAACTGGACTTTCTGGTTCTTCTTTGAAGAAATTTTGCTTCAAATCCGAGAAGCTTCTTCAGCTCTGACTGGATGGTGGGGAACTGAAGGATGTTTACTCCTGAAAGACGCCTGGACATCTCCATTCTTTTCATGAGTCTTTAAGGTCACCTAGACATTTCTTTGTGTCATCAGAGGCACCTAATGGTGCAAATGGATGCGGAGCATTCTTGGAACGGTTGAAAGGGACCACAAATTCAATGGACTACAAATCCATTGGTGACTTCAATTCTGCAGTGTGAATTCAAGGAGGCCTAACCCTAACAGGGTTTTTATATTACAGGTTTTTCCCATGTATTTTACCAGGAAGCATAAATAGGGCACACTCGAAAAGTTAGCACCCTCCTAAGTTAACCAATGGGGTACAAATCTATTGGTGATCTCCATTCTGCAGTCCAAATTCAGGGAGACCTAACCCTAACTGGTTTTTTTCACCTTTAGGTTTTTCCCATGTAATTTTCCAGGAAACATAGACTCAAATAGTTCATGGCCCCTTAAGGTTTCCAAAGGGCTACGAATCCATTAACGACCTCCATCTTGCAGTGAGAATTCAAGAAGACATAACCCTATCACTGAGAGGCTTTTTTGCCCTATGGGTTTTAACCACATATTTTACCAAGAAACATGGAAATGGCATACTCGAAAAGGTAGAACCCTCCTAAGCTTACCAATGGGCTTTCATCCTGTTCATGACATCCATTTTTCCGTACAAATTAAAGGAGATGTAACAGTAACCATTAGTCACTTTTTTTCCATATGGGTTTTTTCCATATAATTTCCCAGGAAACATACATAGGGCAAACTCCTAAGCTTATAAAGGGGCTTTGAATCCATTAGCGACTGCATTTTTACAGTACGACCCTAAAAGGGGTTTTTCTCCTATGGGTTTTTGCCATGTAATTTACATAAAACACAGATAGGGTACACTCGAAAATATAGCACCCTACTAAGCTAAACAATGGCCTATGAATTTGTTAGTGCCCTCAATTTTACACTGCGAATTCAAAGAGACCTAACGTTAAATCTAAGTGAGTTTTTTCCCCTATGGGATTTTCCCATGTAATTTAATAAAAAACATACATAGGACACACTCAAATAGTACACGGCCTCCTAAGATTTCCAATGGGTTACGAATCGATTGGTGACCTCCATTTTGCAGTGCGAATTCAAGGAGTCCTAACCAGGAACCTTAAGTGAGTTTTTTCCCCTATGGGATTCCCTAATTTAATTTACCAGCAAACATAGATAAATTAAACAGGAAAATTACATGGGAAAACCCAATACGGGAAAAAGCCCACTTAGGGTTAGGATTAGCTCTCCTTGAAGTAGCACAACAAAATAGAGGTCGCCAATGTATTTGTCAGCCATTTCAAATCTTAGGAGCCTGTGAACTTTTCGAGTGCGCCCTATCTATATTTCCTGGTAAACTACATTGGAAAATCCCATAACGGAAAACACTCACTTAGGGTTAGGGTTAGGTCTCCTTCAATTCTCACTGCAAAACGGAGGTCAGCAGCGGATTCATCAACCATTGGAAAGCTTAGGAGGCTTTGAAGATTAATACTGTATTATATCTATGATTCCTGGTAAATTACATGGGAAAATCCCTCAGGGGAAAAAACCCACTTAGAGTTAGCGTTTGGACTCCTTGAATTCGCACTGCAAAATGGAGGTCACCAGTGGATTCGTCACCAACTGGAACGATTCGGAGGCACTGAACATTTCCAGTCTGCCCTTTCTATGTTTCCTGGTAAATTACATGGGAAAATCCCATAGTGCAAAAAAAACATACTTAGGGTTAGGGTTGAGTCTCCTTGAATTCGTATTGCAAACTGGAGGTCGCCAATGGATTCATCACCTGTAAGAAATGTTAGGAGGCCATGAACATTTTGAGTGTGTCCTATCTTTGTTTCCTGGTAAATTACATGGGAAAATCTCATAGGGGAAAAAACCCACTTAGGATTACGGTTAGGTCTCCTTGAATTTGCACTGCAAAATGGAGGTCGCCAATGGATTCGTCACCCATTAGAAAGGTTTCAGTGTGAATTAACCCTAACCCTAAGTGGGTTTTTTCCCCTATGGGATTTTCCCATGTAATTTACCAGGAAACAAAGATAGGACACAGTCTAAAAGTTCATGGCATCCTAACATTTCTAATGGGCGACAAATCCATTGGCGATCTCCATTTTGCAGTGCGAATTCAAGGAGACCTAACCGTAACCGATGATGGGTTTTTTTCCCCTATAGCAGTTTCCCATGTAATTTATCAGGAAACAATGATAGGGCACAGTGGAAATGTTCAGTGCCTCCTAAGCTTTATAATGGGTGCCGAATCCACAGCTGACCTCCATTCTATTGCGTATTCAAGGAGACGTAACCCGAACCCTAAGTGGTTTTTTCCCCCTTATGGGATTTTCTCATGTAATTTACTAGGAAAGATGGATAGGGCACACTAGAAATTTTCAGTGCCTCCTAAGATTTCCAAGGGGTGACGAATCCACCGGTGACCTCCATTTTTTAATGCGAATGCAAGGAGACTTCACCCTTACCCTAATTGGGTTTTTTCCCTTCGGGATTTTCCCATGCAATTTACCGGGAAACAGAGATAGGGTGCACTCAAAAAGTTCACGGCCTCCTAAGATTTCCAATGTGTGACAAATCCATTGGTGAACGCCATTTTGCAGTGCGTATTCAAGAGACCTCACCCTAACCCTAGGTGGGTTTTTCCCCCTCTGGGATTTCCCCATGTAATTTACCAGGAAACATAGATAGGGCACACTCGAAAAGTTCATGGCCTCCTAAGCTCACCAATGGGTGATGAATCTGTTGGTGACCTCCATTTCGCAGTTTGCATTCAAGGAGACCTAACCGTAACCCTAAGTGGGTTTTTTCCCGTATGGGATTTTCCCATGTAATTTACCAGGAAACATAGAAAGGCTATGCTTGAAAAGTTCAGTGGCTCCTATGGTGTCCAATGGGCTGCAAATCCGTTGGCTATCTCCGTTTCACAGTTTGTTTTCAAATAGACCTATCCCTGAGAGATTTTTCCCATATTGGTTTTTCCCATGCCATTTCGCAGGGAACATGGATAGGGTATACTTGAAAAGTTTGTCTTCTCCTAAGCTTACCACTGAGCTACAAAACTGCAAATTCTAACCCTAACGTTATGTGCATTTTTCCCCTATGTGTTTTCCTATATATTTTACCAGGAAATATATATATGGCTCACTTGAAAAGTTAGCACCCTCCTAAGGTTTCCAATCGGCAATGAATCTATTAGTGAGCTCTGTGTTTGAGTGTGAATTGAAGGAGGCCTAACCCTAACCCTACAATAGTTTTATCACCAATAGGTTTTTTCCATAAGTTTTACAAGGAATCATATATAGGATAGAGTTGATAGGTTCGTGCTTTCCTAAGCTTACCAAATGGCTACTAATCTGAGGAAAAGATGCACTTAGCGTTAAGGTGAAGTCTCCTTGAGTTAAGTTTGAAAAATTGGTGTTGCCAATGGATTTGTAGCCCATTGGTAAGATAAGGAGGGTGCTACCTTTTTGAATGTGCTCTATATATGTTTCCTAGTAAAATATGTGGCAAAAACCCATAAGGGAAAAAACTAACTTAGGGTTAGGGCTAGTTCTCCTTGAATTCACAACTGATTCATAACCGATTGGTAAGCTTAGGAGGATAACGTTTTGAGTGTGCCCCATTTATGTGTCCTGGGAAAATACCTGGGAAAAACCCCTTGGAGTAAAATCCCACTTAGGTTAGGGTTAGATCTCCTTGAATTCGCACTGAAAATTGGGTATCATCAAGGTATTCATAGCCCATACATAAGCTTAGGAGGACAGTAACTTTTCAAGTTTGCCCTATCTATGTTTCCTGGTAAAACACATATTAAAAACCTATAGAGGATAAATCCTACTTAGGGTTGTGGTTATTTCTCCTTGTATTTGCATTTAAAAATGAGTGTCGCCAATTGATTAATATCCCATTGGTAGGCTTAGGTGGGCGGTAGCTTTTCAAATGTGCTCTATCTATGTTTCCTTGTAAGAAAAATGGGGAAAACCCATAGAGAAAAAACCCACTTAGGGTTAGCGTTAGGTCTACTTGAATTCCCACTGAAAAATGGATGTCACCAATGTATTCATAGCCCATTGGTAAGTTAAGGAGGGTGCAAACTTTTTAACTCTGCCCTATCTTATGTTTCCTGGTAAAATACATGGGAGAAACTCATAGGGGAAAGATCCCATTAAGAGTTAGTGTTAGATCTCCTTGAATTCGCATTTAAAAGTGTATGTCGCCAACAGATTCGTAGCCCATGGGTAGCTTAGGAGGGTGCTAACTTTTCGAGTGTGCCCTATCTACCTTATGTTTCCTGGTAAAATACATGGTATAAACCCATAGCGGAAAAAACCCACTTAGGTTTAGGGATAGGTGTCCTTGAATTCATAGTGCCTACTGCTGTGAGCGGCGGGCGGCATGGCTCAACCTGTCGCATGGCCTCCTGCCATGAGTGATGGCACCAGTACAATGCGACATGCAGCCTTAGAGGTATTTTCTTGAAAAACTGCCTAAGTCAAGTTCTGCTGAGAGATAAAGTTAGGGATAGAGCACTGCTCTTCAGCCTTTTGCACCATGTTAAATACATATTTTTTATATCTAAATTCATTTCTTTACACAAATTGACATTACAGTCAAAATTTTGTATAAGTTTAAAGTATGTAATCTATGCTGTGTTTTGTCTTGTGGTGGGTATGATATGTGGGTATATCATATTTTCTTCTTTGGGGGAATGATTAATTCCTTCCTTTTCTGTGTGTGTGTTTGTGGGCTTTCATCAGCTTTTTACTCCTGCCTGGACTGGCCCCCGTAGTTTTCCTGGCACTTTTTCATAAATGATTTAGCATTGCCTCCTTCCGACAGGTGAGTGTCTGGCCCAAGGTCACACAGCTGATTTGTGCCCAAGGCAGGACTAGAACTCACAATCTCTCCTGATTTCTAGCCTCATGCTTTAACCACTACACCAAACTGTGCCTATTGGCTCCCTTAGTTTCTATCAAATATTCCAAGAGTTCTTTGCGTATGATAACATAGACTTAGTCAGATATTTTCTTCAGAAACATGAGTGGATTATTATGGTAGGAGGATTTCTAGTTTAAACAGCAGTGGGAGTTCCTGGTAGGATGATCTGTGCTGATAAGAGGGAGATGTGAAGAAGTATTTCACAGTGTGGGTGATGGTCGAGTGAAACTCTGCAAGCAGAAGAAAAATCAGTTCACCTAAGTGAAGTAGTTCAGAAATAAAGTTTGGAAGCAGGCAATGGCAATCCATATCTTGCTCAGATATTTATATAGATGAAACATTTAGAGAGGTTTGGGTGGCAGGTAATGAAAGGCACTCCTGTAGTTACTAAAGAAGAATAAGACAATGTAGAAAAAATGGATGAGTAAAATGATACACATCAAAGGGAGAAACACAAAAATAATGTGTCAAGCTACCAAACCATTCCACCCATTCCAGTGCAAGCAATGATTTGCTTTAGATCTTAACAAACAAGAATAGCACCATGAGAGAAAAAAATAAAACTTAATGGACAGGTTTCAAGAAAGGAAATGGTGCTGAGATCAGATAACGAACTTAAAATGGATAATGGAGAGCAAGCTATTATAAAAAGGTTTCTTCTGGATTTACTGTTAACCTATGCAAGTACTTCAGATCTGAAGGCAAGGAGCTATACAAAGATGCAGTTGGGAAAAGGCACCGTTGTTTTCTGAGGTTATAGGCAGATGATGCAGTGATGTCCTTGCAAACTCTGGTTTCCCTTTTGAATCCAAAATATCACAGATCTCTACACACTAACTAGATTTCTGAGTGTCAAAGGTCTACCCCACCTTCCTGGATCTGGTGTCCTCCAAATGTGTTCGGCAACTGTTTTCTAAGAAATTATCAGCCAGCACATCAGAAGAACAGTGAACTGGAAAAAGTCATCTTAACACATTGACAAAAGTGAATAAAGAGTTGGAGAAACTGTACAAAGTAATCAATATTTAGTATTAGATATAAACTTTCATTGGAAATTGCAGTTATGAAGCAATTTTCAAAAATAATTCCTGGATAATCGCACTACCCAATTTCAAATATAAACATGCAGATGTTCTGGTGAGTCAAGGAATGCAAGAAATAGGGAAAAGAGGGAGCAATTAAATCAGTTTAGAAATGCGTTGAAGTGATGAATAATTTGTTAAATAAGGATATATTTCTAATTGACTAAGTAAGTATATTTTTTATTTTAATTTATATTTCATACTGTGCTCTTTACCATTTATACACTCATACATTAACTTGATTTTAAATAATGATCTGTAGTTTTTAAATGGAAAGCTATTTAAATAACTATAACTAAATTCCTGTTATTTTGATAATTTGTAGTTAGGTTACTTAATGTTATGAAGCTTGTAATTTTCCAGTCTGTTTTATGTTTTTCTCTTCTTTTTATTAAAATGTTCAATAAAAAGGGAATGTAAATTATCTAGATGCATCAGCTTAATGATGGATATTAAATGTTTCATATGAGAATCTGATTTAGCATGGTGAATAGATCTATCCCAACAAAATTATGGCAATATTTTTAACTTTAAAAAAAAATAAATCTCATTATTTATTCAGTTTAAGATGCAAATCTGGAAATTGATACCATTGAACTTTTAGATGCTCGGTTTTGAATAGACAAAAGATTGCACTATAGGAAAAATAATAATCTGCTGTAAAACTGAATTTAGGAACTTATTAGTCAAGAAGCAAAATGTCACTGCAGCTTTTGAGAAAGACTTGAGATCAATAATACATCAACATGACTATTAGACTCCCCTGCTCCATCTGATTGTGTGTGTGTGTGTGTGTGTGTGTGACATTTTATAAAGCAAAGCATCAGTGCTGGGCATTTGAATTTAGCACATACCCGTGTTATGGAAATACTTCTGAATACATAAGCAAAGTACTTAAAGACTGATTTGTTAAGAATTGAGGTCTTATAAAAATAAAAACATTCATCATACAGTTAGATTCAGAGAATGGCCTTAGTCTGCCAGTAAACAGTTACTGTATTTGAAGTAAAAGCTACATTTATTAACAAATGCCTCAGGAAAAATCCTCTTTAGGGAAGTCAAAACATTCAAGATACAGGATCCAATCTGAGGCAATCACTGGAACCAAAGGTTTATTCTTCCAAGCTTTTGTGCTCATGCCGGAGCCCATCATCAGAGAATTTCTCTCTCTCTGGAATATGTGCACTGGGCTGTCCTACGCATTGTATTTATGTGACGCCTTGTTGTGTGCAGCTTTTAGATATTAATTAGGGTGTTGATGACTGACTATTAACTTGTTGATTGTTATTTCCTTGTGCTGCTGCACCTTCAGCTCCAAAGTACATGATGTACTGGTGGTAGATCAGCACTCCTGTTACCTGACAAGGGGCCTGTTTCCCAGGTTTCAATACTTTCTTAGACTATTTTTGTCCCTGCTTGGCCAATAATCGTAGTAGCTGCAAAATTGAATGCGTGCATTCGATTTCTCTGGCTATTTTTTTTCCCTACTGGGCCAAAGAACACACATGGACATGGTCTCAATCATGTACTTATAGCCACCATCATGATTTTTCAGTCTATCTACCCCTTGCAAACAGCCCCAGAATAGAAGAAAGTGAAGCAGAAGGAAGAAGGGAGAAGAGGGGAGGAAGGAAGTTATTTTTATGTCAGTTCCGTTATTTTAATTCTGATTGGTTTTATTGCTTCTAATCTAATTGTGAGCCACCCAGAGTCATGTATATGAGATGGCTTGACTAAATAAATAAAAGAATGTTGGCTGTTTTTGAAAGAAGAATTGCTCAAACTGTAATTTTTACTTTTGCAATTTGTCCTATAATTCTAGTTTTGCAATTTGAGCAGTTTTAATTATTTCATAGGCTAACAATTACTTTAAACTACAGCTCTTACTTACAAAATCACAAATACTTCTTGAAAGTAAGGAGAATTCAGGGAAAATTGATGAAGCTCTGTGAAATACAAAAAGGAACAAGGCAAGGATAGATGCTCACTTTCTCCTTTATTATTCATTCCGGCTCTTGATATTTTGAATAGAGTCATAAGACAAGATGAGAGAATTGTTTGAGTGAAAGTTTAAAAAGAAGTTTATAAAGTGAGGGCATTCACCAATGATTTGATTCTAATGCGGAGAAGATTTTAGGAGGGATAGAAGTGTTAATGGAAAAGTATGAGAATTTGGTGTATTTATTAGATATAAAATTAATAAGGAAAAAACAAAAATATTGACAAAGAATATGAAGAATATGAAGATGAAAGACCCAAACACTGGCTTTCAGTTTGAGAAAATATCTGATATCTGGATGTCATTTTTACTGAATTGGATGTTACTTTAAAAGAATTATGTTAAAGTATGGAATGAAATTAAGAGAGAGAGTGATCAAGTTGGAGAAAATTACAATTGTCATTACTGGGAAAAATTTATGTGTTCAAATGAGGTGTTACCTAGAATGTTATTCTTATTTTAGATAGTACCAATTTTGAGAACGGATGCAAAAAGAATGTGATTAAAACATCTGACATTCACCTTGACTTACAATTTTAAAGAAAACTATTTTAAAGTGATATATCATTGGTATATGACACCAGAGAAATTGTCTAAGATGCATAAAAAATCTTGGATGTGAAAAACATGAAGGGACATTTGTTCATGCCTGGTGGACTTGTGAAGAAGCAAAAACATACTGATACAAATCTATATCGTGATGCAGACAGTTTTAAAAATTAACATTCAGACGAAACCAAACCTTTCTTATTAGGACTTATGGTACTCAAGTAAAAAAAGCTCATGGACATTGATTTTATATATGTTAACTGTAGTGAGGTTATTATATGCACAAAGATGGAAAGCTATAGAAAGAATTATAATGGAAGTAGGTTTGTGAAGAGGCCTGAGTTTGCAGAAATGGCTAAACTGACTTATTTGATTAAGGAGGGAACCTTTATAAAAGACTAGAAATCTTTTACAGACTTTTTGCTGAAAATGGATAAAAATTAACTGCTAATTCTGGGATTTATTGATTTAGAAGTTTTATTTATGGAAGACTTCCATCGTCGGAGGCTAGACTGGGCTAAAAAACATATTCTCACATTTAAAATCATCGTCATCTGAAATCAATAA
>JANHFL010004774.1:34332-45060 GCA_032468155.1 Oxyrhabdium leporinum
GTACCCAGTTTGACGCATCGTGTTATGAAAGAATTGTTTTGGAAAATAAATAAAAAACTTATTGGAAAAAAAAAGAATTAAGACAAGCTATTTTCTAGGTTTGTAAGCCATAAACTAGCCAAAAAGAGATTTGCACAACTCCCCAAACCCTCAAAAATACTTAACCACATTTAGCATCTGTTACATCTTAAGGTGGCTGAGTTAGCTATGTGGTAATGGATAAAACTAATGAATGTGGGAACTTGATATGTGTTTTCCACATGCTGGTCCAATATCTTATTACACTATTAACAAAGTTTCCTTCCTCCTCCAAATAAACGTAGACACGACTAATCTTTTCCTGGCCAACCATTTTTTTTCCTGCCTTTAAGACAGACTTGACTCCTAGCAACTGTGTGAAGTCCCTTCAACTTTCTTGGCAACATTTTTGGAAATAGCTTGCGATTGCCTTCATTTTAGGACTGAGATCCATTGGCCCAAAGATCATCAGCTGGCTTCATGGCTAGGCTAGGCTAAGAGCTAATATTCTTAGTTTCTAGACAAATGCTTTTAACCATCAAACTAGTTCCCATAACTAAATAAGCCTAAATATATAAGAACAGAATTTACATTTTCTAATGAACATCTCACAGCATAGGAATTTGTGGGAATAAAAGGAAATAAGTGCTGATATCAGCTCTGCTCCTTTTGCATGTGCCATTGTATGTATCTGTATCAGGGGAGAACTTTGCAATGTGACATTGTGATCTTTGTTTCATCATTTTGATGCAACCACCAGACTGTGGACACCTCTGCTCCATTGTCTCATTATCAACATGTGGTGCTTTGCATAGACAGAAAGACAACTTTCTCGGGCTTCCTTTTTGGTGTCTTTCAGATTATTTGTATTTCTATGAATTATTTGCTATGACTTCAATAATTTATGATCAAGCAAGCAATGTATACTGTGCATTTCATTCGTTGGTATCCTGACTTAAACAAATTTGGACTGATTTAACCAGTATCCAAGCCAGGTCATGTCTGACACCTATTGAAGCTTGTTTAATAATTCACAAATAGAAAAAAAAACCTTGCAGAAATTGTACACAAAAGTGCTTTTTCAAGAAGCTACTTAACTTTTTCTTTGAAGACGTTTCATATCTCATCCAAGAAGCTTCTTCAGTTCTGACAATTGTACACATTTCTTCCTCAGCTTGCTAGATAAGGAAAAGTCATGGGTGGGCAGGGGTGAGGAGTGGAATATTTTGATTACCAGCTCAGGCTTCTAATTAATTAGTGGGTTTAAGGGATCTCTTTATTTACTCTCAATCTCCATGCCTAACTTGAAGTTCATTATTTTCTGTGTTTGCCATCTGCAAATTCTCAGCATTTTTAATCTATTTTTTCTCCCCATTGTGAAAAAAGAATCCTGTTCTACTTGTCTATGTACTAAGCCTTTGCAATTGAATGACCACGCACACCAGTATACTATCACATAAAAGTGCAGACTTATAAAATGGGTTATTCAGTAACAATGCACACACACTTTTCAGATGTTTTTTTAACTGCTGCACAAGCAGCAATTACATGCAGAAATTTAGACACCTGGTCAATTTGTGTATTCCAATCATTAACCAGAAGCCAACACAATCTCTCCATGGTATAGACTTAAATGCATAATATTTCTGCAAATTTGAATGTATTTATTGTGCCCACTGGATGACTGAATCTTTTTCAGCCCGAACTAAATTAGCCGTTTTGAGAAAAAACTGAAGGGAATGCTCCTGAAGGAAAAGTGGGACATCAATCTAATAAACCATTCATAATAAACTACTAAAGCTAACTGTGGAACATTTATCATCCTTGTGATTTTCATCCCACTGTAACAAAAAACATTAAGCAGCTGTGTTTTAAACTTCCCTACTGACTGAATCTTGTATGAGTGAAATCTTGAATTGTTTCAAATCTAGCATAACCTTCTTTAGGCCAACTCCATACTGGATTGTTTTCAACCTAGAACACTTGAGTTCCAGAGTGTTCTGGAACTCGACCATTTCAGATCATGGCAGGAATAAAACAATTGTTTCATTTTAAATGATGGAAAAGTGACAGTGATTTAATGGAGGAAGGCAAGGCTATTTCAAATTCTCCCTCTTCCCTCAACAGATTCCATTGGCCCATATACCCTTTCAACTTTGCCAGTGCTGTTTTCCCCCAGCCACTGTCAATGAACTAGCTTATCTGCTTTTTCCTTGTTACAAGGGTCTCACTCTAACCCCTTTCCCACCAGCCATCACCTCCGCCTATTCTTCTCAGCACTTCTATGGATACCTATCTCTGTCTATGGCTCTGTACTTGGCTGCAATCAATGTCTTTGGGGGGGTTTTCTTACATCCCTGCTGTCCCTAAGAACAGTTTGGATCCATGCACAGAACAAAACAGCCCCCAAATTATTCTAAATGCAGACCAAAGCATCCAATTTCATTCAGGCCTGACACAGTCAATATAAAATCTTTGGCACATGATTACATCTTTTTTTTAAATTTGAAATCTGAATGGTATTTGGATTTACCTGTACATCCATAATAGCTAAATCCTACTGGGTAGGTAGGTAATTTGAGTACTGAGCATGTTGGGGGCATTCAGAATTGGATGCCCTGAGAGAGAGAGTTTGTGCAATTACAAAATGGTCACCACTGGAAGCTTGGCAAGCCTCTAAATGCCAATTAACAGAGGATGAATGAAAGAGGCTGCTCCCTTCTATCCTAGTAACACCCCCTTGCGCTGATGTTAAGTCAACATGTAAAGATTCTTTGGTTCGGTTATGCTTTTTAGAATATATTGATTTTTTTTTCCACAAAGCGTGTTTGTGGGTATTGTATTAAGTCTCAGCAAACAAAACAGTATTTTGAGAAGCAAAAGGAAAATATCCAGGCATATAAAATGCTATTTTCAAAGTAACTCCTGTTCATTTCTGCTTTAACAAATAGCATGAAAAGATTAAAATTTAAGCACATTTTGATTATTTCCACTCCCGCTTTCTTTTCTAACATAGTAACGTTACAACTTAGAAGCAGCTTTTGGAAATTTCTGGTGGCTGCATCCACGGCTTTCAGCAGCAGAATATAGCCCTGAGTCTCAGGCTGTACTAATTTCTGTTACATAATATAAAAATGGGGGGAAAAAATAATTAAGCTTCAACTTGATTTATTTATGGGCAAAATGTGTAATTGTCTTCCACACAAAACATTAATTGGTATTATAGACAAAACAAGTGTGGACTCTATTCAACAGACTAAGGACAACATTTTTCTTCTCATTTGGAGTCTTAGCCTGGAGGCCACGCCATCTGACGTCCGCCAAGTACATGGAGATGCACATGATAAACTGACTGAGCACCATCTGGACCATCATTCACAACCATTCGGTATCCTCTAGTCAGGCCTAATTGAGCTGCACATTTTTTGCCCACAATGATTAAATGGCCAAGAAGCTGAAAAAGAAAGGAAAAGCATATCACTTTAAGACAAAAAGGGGAAAAAACAAAGTCCATAGAATTGCCAAACGAAAATCCAATTCTGCATCAAAAGGGTACATATACAGTACAGTTTTGGCATCAGTAACTGTTTACCTCACCAAAAGTGGGGAACATACAATATAAAAGGGCCAAAGCAGCTTGCACATTCAGTCATTTCTCAAGTATTGCTTTCAGCAGATTTACTTGTTACACTGAAGATTAGCTCAGAAAAATGACAGCAAAAAAGGGGGAAAGAGGTGAAACCCAGTTCTTCCTTCTTTTAAGCTGGCATAAAAATGTTTAGAGAAGATGCAACCTATGCTTTCAGGGAGCGTTCCCTCATGCTCTATTGGAGGTTTTATAACTAACTTTTAAAAACTATTCAAGGAGAAACTTTGGGAAAGTAAAAGGCTACTAAGAAATCTGTTATTAGCCATTGTCGCTACTGTATAGGAAGTGCTTACCCTAAGAATATATTGAAAATGTAACAATATATAACTATGATTGCACTATAAATATTAAATATTTACATAGATTCTAAATATTTATAACTAAATACAACATGCAATGCAAATGAATATAGTTTAGAATATAGTATGCAATCCAAATAAACCTTGTGTAGAAACTTAGGCAATGAAGTTTGATTAGGATGTCAAGCTACACTTTCTACAACTGTAAGAACTGTCCAAATTTTACTGTATTCCAATATGTTTGGATACTATGCTGAAATTGATTAAAGTTCTTGTAGAAGGAATTGCTATTCAAGTTTTGGGTTCTCATGAACTTAAATATTATCTCAGAAACTCATAGATTTAAAAATGAAAAAAAAAAGGCCTGACTTCTCCAGGAAAATCATCTAGCCTTGATAATTTACCTGTCCTCATGCTATTAATAGTAGATTCTTGCCCCCACACCACCCCTATAGGCTAAGAAAATAGATCTTTTTGTTGACAAACATGGAACTGATCTGGGACAGTTTTTTATTATTTTCAAATAAATCCATAATGAGCTTGTTAAAGCTTTGAAAAAAAAAACTCTTGAAAACTGAAAGGTTCTTTAGTGTTACATGTATAATACAATCACCTTAATCAAAGGAGATCATTGTAGATTTTAGAAAGAGGCAGCATAATCATACTCCATTCTGTATCAAACCTGCAGCTGTGGAGGTGGTCAACAGTATTAAGTATCTGAGGGTGCAGATAACTAACAATGTAAATTGTTCTCTCCACACATCATCCTTAGTGAAGCCTGCAACCCAGCATTTGCATTTCCTGGGTTGTATGAGGAGAGCACATCTTTCTCCTTCTGTCCTGGCCACTTTTTATAGAGGCATGATTGAGAACATTTTAACAAACTGCATCACTGTTTGGTTTGGTGGTAGCAGTGCCTCAGATAGAAAGTCTATACAGAGAATGATAAGGACATCTGAGAAGATTATAGGAAGCCCACTTCTGTTTATTCAGGACATAATGTGCTTAGAGCTCAAAGCATTGTTAGAAACTCCGCACACCCACTTCAAGGTCTGTTGATCCCTCTAGGAGGTTTCAAAGTTTTTCTACCAGGACTACTAGATTCTGTAACAGCTTTGTTCCCTATGCCATCCGTCCAATAAAACTCGCAAGATTCCCTTCTTTCTCTCTCTCTCCATACATACATACATACATACAGATGTATGTGTGCGTGTGTGTGTGTGTATGTTGGTATATGCATAATTTTTGTCATATTTATGTAGTGTATATTGGAGGTGGTTATCCTTTGAGAGCTATATGCAACGAAATCTCATTTTAATGTATGCTTATTAGTGTACATTTAAAGTGACAGTAAAGTTATTATTCTAAAAAAAATCATAAGCACACATGTGCACACAAAAACTCTGAGCTTTTGCTGGTTTAGCAAACATTACCCATCCTTTTTCAGATCTCTCAAATTTTAATCCAAGTTAACCTCTTATTATTGAAAAGCTGGCCACTATTTATTAGAAAGTCTTTTTGCAATACTTACATCTGTGTCGGTATCTTCCGCTTGAGATATCTGAGCAATATGCTTCTTGGGGATCACTAGGAAATGAGTTGGAGCTTGTGGAGAAATATCATGAAATGCAAGGCACTGTATAGAAAAAGGTACCACTTTAATAATAGCTTTCATAAAATGAATATAAAGTTTTAAATAAGCCTGTGAACATAAAACAAGTTTTTAACTGGAATACTTTGTATGAAATATTACCCTATGCTCTTCATAACACAACAGTATTTTAAAATACAATTAACAATTTAAGCAAAACTTGATTAGGAGTTATGGACATGAAGACTCTGAGAAATGGACTGCTAGATGCATTTGTCGAATTATAATCACAACTTTTTAAAAATATAGTTCTACTGGTATCCTTAAAAATACTCATTCTGGCCGAGAATGAATACACTTCTTCCAATCATAAACTTAAATTTATGATTATGACTTAGATTGTAGCCAAAATGGAGCCATAAAGAAGGAAGTATCAGAATGTCGTCAGAAGCCCCAAGGAAATCCTCTCCAGCCTGGAATTTTTCTTTTGTAGTCAGGGTTAGGAACTGCAAAGCAGGTTTTATTTTATTTAATCCCTGGATTCAGAGGGAAGTGTGAAAATCAGGTACTGGGTTTGATCGTAATAAACAGTTCTTCATTTGCATCTAACCCTGGCAGGAATATGCTCTGGCATATCTTTTTTCTATATGTCCCCATGGCTTATCGTTCATGTTGTCCTCATCACAGCAGTGAAACAACTTTGCATTGTCTTTAGATATACGCGTTTTCTCCCTTGGTCAGACCCAGTCCAAGAGTACCGTAAAGGTGCACAAAATCAGTACCAGCCATTACTTTGGAGAACAGTCAAATCATCTGCCTATTTATTTATATTGCTCCTTTCCTCCTGAAGTGCAAAGCAGTACATAGCATTCCCTGTTCAAGTTATTATTTATTTGGGAGGAAACGAAAATATCATGAGGACATAGGGAGAAAAAAATATTCCTGCACTGGTTAGTTGTATGTAAAATTACACAAACACCATGCAGGGACAAGGGCCCAATGGTTGAAATGTACCTAGGAAATTGAGCACACACTGCAATGGTTAGGATTATGCTAAAGAATTTTAAGAAATTTAATCTTAAAGATAGAAAATGTTAAGATTCAGGGATGGACATTAGTTGCAGGTAACATATCCTCCTTGCTCGTTTTTTTGGTTTTTTTTTGGGTGGGGGGGGAAAGAGGCACGAAAAACAGAGCCTCCAGGTGCAAAGGCAGTCTACCTCGCTTTGCTCGGCACTCCACCCACAGGCCACGAGAGAGCAATTCCGAGGCAACGCGGAGCATGGCTCGAAGTCACGCGAATGCCGGTCCAGCGTGGCACTGCAGCCCAAAAAGGCAACTAGACCTGGCTAAATAAGATTTATGGCCGCAGCCACGCAAGGGCGGACTTGCCCCTTGAGCGGAGCAGGGGGAGGCCCCGAATTCGCTCCCGTTCCCCCACCTTCTCGTCCTCGAAGATGATCTTGGCGGGGATCTCTTTGCGGATGATTTTTCCGAATATGGTGTCCCCGCCCGGCTGAGCCGCCTGCGCCCGGCAGACTTCATCGGCCATCTCCGCACGAGAAGCGCCTACCCCTCCACTTCTCCGTCCGGCCTTTTATAGCCCCCCCGAATTGACCAATAGCGAGCGTAGGATGGTAAACAAACGGCAAGACTACCCTATCAAAGCAATATGCTGATAGAACTACCCGTCTTACCGGTCGATTCCCCTGCCCGTCATTTTATCCCGCCTTCTCGTCTTTTCCCGAGGAATAGCAAAGCGCAGAGGCGCAAATCCTATGATGCGGCAATAAAGTTAAAAAAAAAAGAGGAAAAACTGCTGGGAAAAATGCGCCGAATGAGTTCAGCGTTTCTCATAAATTATTACAGGCTTTATAAATGTGGCCTTTTCCTTTCAGGCATTTGTTTACCCTCTGTAGTAATCAATTTTATTATTTTAATGTTTCTCTAAGCATCGCATCAGACATGTGAATTTGAAGCCATTAAAGTTTTCCTCCGTTAACACAATTTTTGTGCCGGGGACAGTGTTTCTGAACCTCCAGCAATTTTAAAAATGTGTGGACTTCAACTCCCAAAATTCCCCAGTAGCCCGCTTCCAACTGCCGGGTTGGTTAGGGAATTCTGGGATTTGTAGTCCCTACATCTTAAAAGTTGCTGAGGTTGAGCAAAATGAGTTTAGCAGCACGCTTGATGCTTCTTATTCCGTTTCCTTTCCTGCAAACATCCCCGTTTTACTCTTCTCATAATGCTACTCTAGAGGTATAGCTCTCGAATCATCTTTTAGCTCCGCCCATTTTGGATGCAGGACACCCGCTGATTTGTCGTGGTCGTGGAGGCAGTATTCTGCTGGAACCAATAACGTGCACGGATGGGCGTGGCTTTGTTGCCCTCCCCCCGCCCCCCCGGAAATAGGGATTCCTCCAAGAGCAGAGGTTTCGGCGATGCGAAGGGCAGAGGTTAGTTGATGGGCAAGATGCTGTTTTGGGGTGGTTGTTTGTGTAAGGTTTTGTTGCTGGGGCTGAGAACGTTATTTGAGCCATATAATAATGTATTACAGAGTGCATGCAAAATATGGTACACGTGAGTGTGTAAGAGATGTATTCTCCCTTTTTCTTGATTTTTTTACTTCACTGCCTGACCACATTGTTATTATGCTTATTTATGCGTATCAGAAGCATCACAATTAAAATAAGGCATACTATATGACCTAAAATTTAAAATATAAAATACGAGATTAAAATACGTTCAAATTAAACAGATCTTGCCCAGAAACTAGCAACATTGTGTTATGACTGATTGATTTTCAAAATATGCATACAATATATGAATCCTTGAAAATTTCCTTGAATTTTTTACCTGCTGGATAATCTGGTCCTGAAAATGAAACTATGATAAGGCCAGTCATTATGCTGTGATGTTCAAATGATAGTAAGTTGTGTTTTTTTTCTTTAGAACTGCTTTCTTATGTTTTACTTTGGATGTACTGTATTAGACTACAATTTCCCATCATCCAACATGCTGTAGAGCCCTATTGTATACCACTCTATATCTGGGTTCACATTGCACACTAAGCCAGAATCTAATACACTATGTTACACTTCAGTATAATGTGTTAACCCTAAATTTTTCACAAGCCACTCTTAATTCGTTTTTTCCTCTTTAAATGGCATGTGCGTCTTCAGGTCAGGGTTGATTCCTGGCAACTGCTTGGAGTCCCTGTAGTTTTCTTGGCAAGATTTAAACTGATGGTTTGTCACTGTCTCCCTTAGGATGGTTTAATACTTGAGTTGAACTAGAATTCAGTTTCCTGGTTTCTAGCCTAATGGCTAAACCACTGTGCCAAACTGGTTCTCATTTAAATGGGTACATAGATTATACATTCAATGAGATGAAATGTCTATTGCTTTGCTCCCATAAAAGCTGCTATCGCCACTTTTGTTTCGTCTCCAAAACTCATGTATTCTTAATAGTTATAGGACAAGCAGAAATACAGCAGGTCAAATTGTATTTATTTGTATGTTGCCCAACTCAAATATGTGGCAGCTCTGAAAGTTAAAACAGAAAAACATTACAAAAAATAACCAAAATCATAACAAGAACACCTTAAATACAGTATAAAAGAGTAAAAACTGTGAAAAACCATAAAAAGACATAACCTGCAAGCATGCGTGCTAACAATGTAACCATCTAGCAGGCTCCACATTGCCACTACCAGATCCCAGGTCAAAGCCAAATCTTTAGACCCTTCCAAAAGACTAATAAGGTCAAGGCTAATCTGGCCTTTTAAAACTAAAAACTAACATTCTTTAAAAAAGTATTATTGTGTCAGACATATATCTGGAATATCTGTGAAATGTCTTCTTTAACAACTTTTCGGTCACTTTCTAGAGGCTTGCCTATCTAAGAATCAGGAGAGGAATTTATTGTTATAATGCCTATCATATTATGGTCTTTTATGTTGAATTTCACATACCAGCATCACATACCAGTATCCATGTTAGAGGGAGGAATGCGGATTGCTTGTTATATCAGCATTTACAATAGCTGCTATTTCTAGGAATCATTTTTAGTTCATTCTCCTATGACCAATAGCTTTTTCTTGGAGAATTTCTATATTTTGTCTCCCTGATATTCTTACTTCAAATTTAACTGAGCAAATGGTGCTTTTTTTCTAACATAAGAATATAAAACTTTTAACATTCTATTGTATTTACAGGTCTTGAAAGTCTTCAAGGTTTTACATAGGACAAGGCAAACTGTGTTCAAAGATGACACCAGAAGCTTAGACGGTAAGAATTCTTTTTTTCTTTTCTTTAGTAAAACAAGTTTTACTAAAGAGACAAATGCTCAATCCTTTCCCCAGTAGAGGGCTACTTAAAACATAGTTTTAAAAAACATAGTTTTAAGGTATGATTATTAATTCTAGCATGTAGTTGTATTTGAGCCTCTATGCTTTTTTTGGGAGAGGGGGGGGAAGGTATACATACTGTATATGCATTGAGTCCCTTGTTTCATTATAAAATCTTGCCAGTGTTGAATTGTAGTTGCTTCACTGTTTATTCAGTCTTTCTTTCCATGTTTTATTTTAAAAGATACTAGCCTAAATGTATGTGCTATAAGACCTTTTTGAGGTCATAAGACCTCAAAAAGTTTTCTTCAGTCAGAAGAGAGGCAAAGTCTCCCTGGCTAACCTCAAACTGGCCTACATGCATTCAGATCAAATGTATATAAAAAGAAGAAGATAACTTACCAGCTTCACCACCGAGAAGCTGTTGGAGAAGGGGTTGAGCACTAGACCTTTCTAAACCTTAAAAGAAAGTTGCAACAGGACTGCTGGAACAAGAATTTAATCTTTTTCTCCCCTCAGCCTCAAAGGGGACTGAAAAAAACCCAGACTTTTGCAGGTACCGATAATTCCATAGTAAGAAGTGAGAAAAGCAAAGTTGCTCACTTTTTTCATCCATATGTATAATTCTAGATGAAAACATGTTTCATCACTCAACATATATTTCTAAACCTTGACTTCTCATCCTTGCTATGGATACATTAAAATTTCTCCTGAAATTTTAAAATAATGTAAAACTCTCCTCAAGGAGAGCCTAGGTGGCGCAGTGGCTAGAGTGTTGAACTGCAGGCCACTTCTGCTGATTCAATCTAGCGGTTCAAATCCC
>JANHFL010004774.1:50251-60995 GCA_032468155.1 Oxyrhabdium leporinum
TCCGAAATGGTGGTCGAACACAATTAAACTTGAGTAGTTCTCTCTTCACACAGAGCTTGGATTTGAAAAAGAAACACACATCCATGTTCTCCTGGGTCAGAAACCTTCAAAAACCACGTCATTTTCAGATCCGAGTTTTCCCTGAGCAGTTAGTCCAAGGCAGATCTCTGAAATGGTGGTTGAACTCAATTGCTACCTTGAATAATTAAATATCTTAACAAATGTTTCCATTAATATATTTTTGCAATATTGTCTCTAAGAGTTGATTAATATATACAGTGGTGGGATTCAAAATTTTTTACTACCGGTTCTGTGGGTGTAGCTTGGTGGGTGTGGCTTATTGGTCATGTGATTGGGTGACGGTGACCACCCCTGCACCCCATTTTGGGCCTAGTGGGCCTCCCCAAAGCCCCCTGGGAGCCAAAACAGCATGGAGGGCCGTGCTGTACCCCCTGCTCCCTGTTTCCAGCCTAGTGGGCCTCCCCAAAGCCCCCTGGGAGCCAAAATGGGGCACGTGGGGAACTCTAGGAAGGGGCGGGGTGGAGAGGAGCAGCCAGAATCTTTCCTACCGGTTCGCTTGAGCCGGCCTGAACCGGCTGAATCGCATCACTGAATGTATACCTGAAAAGCCCCCCATCCAATAAAATTTATGTGTTCTTTCTATTTTTCTATCCTATACTTCCTGTGGGATGTGAGATCTTTGCAACTTAAAATATAAAATGTTATGATTAATTCAAATGGGTTAAACCACATTTAATCCCAATTATGTACAGATTCAGTTTGCATCAAAACCTTAACTAGAATTCCAGATATGAAGGTACCATAATTTTCTGTTGGCATTTTTATCCCTTTCTTAATAATCTGTAGCATGGGTATTTGCCTTTTTTTAAAGCTGCTACACAGTGCATGAACATCTTTATTTATCCACTTCATTATTGACACCAAGGCCAACATATCAACCTCTCAATCACCTCTTAGGCTTCCATGGCTGAGACTGGATACAAACTGAGATTTCCATAGTTTAATTTGATACCTTAACCACCAGGCCACATTTGTTCCATTATATTAAATATTCATGGGGGGGGGGTTGTTAATTGAAGAATAAGAAGTAATTGAGCATTGTATTCATCTTTATTAGCTACAGTACACATGGGTTTGTGTCTCAGTAATAAACCTTTTTTTTGTGACAGGAAGTCACAAATTCAGTCTCTGCACATTTAAGGGAGATAAGGATGATATCAGTTACAGCTCAGCTCTTGATTATCACATAACATATTTATACAATAGCGTAGACATGGTAGGCCATTTTTTTCTTCCTGAATTTATTTACTTATTTAACTTCTTAGACTGCCCTACAGCTGTGGTTTTCATGGCTACTCTCCCATCCAAGTATGGCCCAACTCTGTTAATTTCCAAGACCAGGCAGATGCTGAAAAATTCCTGCCTAAACTCAGAAATTTATCACCAATTGAAACAAATAATACTTGGCTGGGTGAATGAATGTTTTACCATAGTACAGAGTCTTTTGCGATGACCTGACTACAGCAAACAGATAAAGAATATTGAACAGTCTTTACAAAAGGCAGAACATACAAATATACTGGATGTATTCGTATTTAGTTTATAATTTTACAAATTCCCATTTGTCAAAAATACTGCTTCTATTTCTACAATCTCCATTATTATTAGAGTACTAGAAATACAATGTTGCCTTTGTTTAAACAATAGTGTGGAAAATCTAATAATGTCTTTTTCTTCCAGAGCTTTTACCAAGAAAGGAGGTGCTGCGAGACAATGCCCCATACTGTGACACACCGAAGGAAAACACATGAATATAATAAAATTTTTGATTAATTAACAATGCCATCGAATTTCTTTTAAAATAAAATTGCTTTCCTATAATACTGGCCTAAATAACATTTTCAACATAAAAAATGTCAACTATTTGTATTCAGATGAAAAGCAAAAAAAAACAACTTTTGTTGTTTTAGGAAATGTATTCAAATTTATTTTCTGGTTTAAAAGAATGTCTTTACTATTACCAGATTATTGTAAGACTCTTATAACTTTTAATCCCTCCAATGTGTCAGGGTTTTAAGTAATAGATCCATCACAATGACATAAAGACAGAATGGATATGATTCATTCTTCCAATGTACTGCAAATTTATATTTTTCTATCAATTCCCAAATATGTAATAACCTATTTTAGAATTAAAAAGAAAATGTTTTCAAGTCTTAAAGCATAATTCTAAAGGTTCCAGAAAACAAGGTACAGAGTTTCATACAATTAACGTAAATTATAAACTCTTTAAATTTTCAATGAATATTATGCAGTATACATATTATTTTGTTCAAGTTTATGGACATCATTTTAAACCTTTACACTCGAGGAAAGAAGTGTTAGTTTATAATGGTATAATTCCAGTTATTCCACTCAGTGGTAATTCACATTGAATTCATTGGGCTTAATACTAGATATGCAGATTGCAGCCTTAAACTTTGATGCTATGTACAATTTATATTATTTATATGCCAATAGACATCAAGTGACTTACACTTACCTTTTCCTAAATTTTAGTAAACTTAATTATAGGACTGAGTTCTGTGAAATTGTGCTACATGTAAGTTGTTTCCTCTTTATGTTTTCAGTATAATTTTGAACCTGAGTTTTAGTCTGTATATTGGATAATTTTGGGGGAGTTATAGAAATAGCTTGTACCCTTGGCTTTAATACTGTTACAAGAAAACAGTAATGGACTAAAGGTTTAATGAAGGCGAAGGGACTCTTACAGTATGGTTTTTTTTTTGCTTTAAAAAAAAATACAAATAATGGAGTACTGAATGGGAATACTCCCATTCATGTTGATTTAAATATGGCAAAAGGGCTGAAGAAAATCCTCATGGAAAGAAATTGAGAGATTATTACAAAGTTTTCTATGAAGAACTTTCTTCATTCCTGATCTAGCATGGTGGCTTTCATTATTGAATTATTGAAATTATGTATTTGTAGAATAATTCTCTTTGGATAATTACATCAAATTGACTTCATTTCCTCCACTAACTTAATCCTGACTCGGACCATCTCTTCAACACTGATTTAAATGATTCTCACAGCATTATCCAGCCGTTACTGCAAAGTGATATACTGTAGTCATTACTGTTGTTTTGGTCCAATCTTATCAAATGAAATTACTAGTGGGGATAGCTACCATAGTAATTTTAAATGCCATTTCTCTATGATAAAGATATAGCAGGCATTTTAATATCCACGTGGGCAGACACATTGGCTTATAGATCAATTTGGTTTATAATTAATATTTGGAAGCTTACTAGTAAATTTGTACCACTCCATTTGTTCTTTGGATTTTATTTATTTTTATTTCCATTCCTAAAGAAGGTTAGAGAATATTTTGTGAAAAACAGTGATTTGTTCAGCAGATGGTGCTCTTGCATATCTACCGGTATATGGAAGCAAGCTTGGGAGAGAGTTCAGAAGCATGCCCTGTGTACATTTTATATTGAGAGGTAAACAGTATTTAAAAGGCAAATTGTATAATTAATTGATCAAATTATGGAAGTAATTATAATTAAACCTCTTTGTAAACCTCTTCATTTTACAAAGAAAAACAAAAAGGTTGGTTTTCAACAGTTTGTTTAAACAAGCATGAGTTTTTCTTGAAATATACATTAGATATATTACATGCATATGAAATAAAATGCATACTGTTTAAAATAAAAGTAAATCATAAGTTATGATTCAATTAACAATAACAGCTTATAGCCATAATAGTGAAACCCTCTCAGATCTAGGTCTGATTAAATTCAAGGAAATATCCAAGTAAGTGTACAGTATTTATAATCTTAGCTAAATTATAACCTTAGTTAGATTTTGCATCCAAATTTTTCAATACCTTTTAAAATAGACTTCTACAGGGATTCATTTCTTTGTGCTATTGCTCCTGAAAATGCCAGATTGGTGTTAGCTTTAATGATGTAACTGTAATTATTGGCTGTGTATCATATTAAATCTGTACATAAGGAATTTAATTTCTAGTACTGGCAGTTCTTTACACTTCCTTTGCAAAAATGGAAAAATATTAACACTGGAAAACTAAAAATAAGGCCAACTAACCTTTGCAGGAAAACAGACTTTACTTGCATGAGATAGCTTTTTCCAAATATTTCCTAAGGTTTAGCTTGGAAGCAGCTCTGTTACAATGAATGAGAAATGCATAATCATGAATACAATTAAATATGGAATCATTTCTATCAGTTATGATTACAGTAAATCCCTATTATAAACTTGAATTGTGCATACCTTATGTGTTAAAATGTTTTTATTTACAAACCTGGTTTCTTATGGTGGGAAGTGTTCAGTACAACTGACTCCTGGGATGCAATTTAGGCATATAGTATAATCATCTCAGACGTTATGTTTTTTACTCTATTACGGGAAAGTTCAGACTAACATAATCTCAGATGTTGTGGTATAATGTAGCATGTTGTGTTTAAAGTATTGGATGCATATTTTTCAGGTATAAAACATTCATTTTTTAAATTGAAAGATGTGAGGTTGGGAAGGACTATTCTACTTCCTGCCTTTTCAGTATGATTTATCTTAGTACAGATGGTATTATTATATCATGCTTGAGTGTACTTTGAAAATTTAAATTTAAATTTTAAACACCAATTTAAACTAAGGCAATCTGGGAACTTGATAAATATAAGGAAAAGCTAAAGCCAAAAATTCTTAAAACTATCTTCAGGTTGGTTCATGCTAGGAAGAGGTAGTCAGTTTAGATCTCTGCAAAGCAGGAATCATGCTAAACTGGCCTTGCCTTTTTTATGCTTAGGAATTATATTCTTATGAAGTTTTACTGTTCAAACTTTCAGTCTATTTGATTCAGTAATGTCTGTAGGACTGCTTTCTGTCAGAAGCTGTGTTCACACATCATGATACTTCATCCAGGTATGACACTTTTCAAGGTAGTAGTAACTTAATGGTAGCTTTATTTACATTATTTAATATTTACATTATTTCCTCCTACAAAGCCTACACTGGAGGGAATAATCACCTGCAGTGGTTCCAGATAGAAATACTAAGTATAATAAAGTAATCAAGAAATCATTCTACAGTTCAATATATTTTTAGGACATAGAGCAGATTTAATAAGACAGCATCTTTTTTCCCCCCTCGCTGGCCTATACGTACCCTCAGGTCAATTCACAAGATTCAGATATGGTACATCAAATGTGAGGAAAGAGATAAAAGGAATTATGTCCTTCTTGCCAGAGATTGCCCGGGGCAAGTAACTGCTGGCGGTCTCTGACGGTCCCATGTTGGCTTTTTGCTAAAACAGATCCAGCTGATCAGTTCTCATACAATTAAAAGTAGCAGAAAAAAATTATGTCTGAACTGAGAATATTTGAAAAAAAATAATGGGGATTGTACTTCTAGAAAAGACCTTATAAGGCAGTGGTCCCCAACCTTTTTGGCTTTGTGGACCGCCAGCAGCGGGGAGGAGAGGGTTAGTTACGCACAAGCAGTGGGTGAGCACCGTTGGCACAAATGGAGGTCGGAGACCCCTGCTATAAGGGTTTTTCTTTTATTGTCCTGACAGTTGGCAATCAAAATATATTTGATATTTATTTAATTTTCAATTATGTACTAGGCAGGGCAGCCAGTTGGTAATATATATTCCTGCCCCATTTTTATCCTCACAACAATCCTTGTGCACTGGGAATGGTGATTGCCCCTAACTCACACAGAGAGCTACATGGACAGGCATGAACGTGAGTCTTGTCAAACGCTCAAGATTTCCATGTTGATGTTGGAAATGTAAAGGAAGGTTTACTTCTGCAACCAATGATCTCTAGTCCAGTCTGCAACAGTACATATGTTCTGGAGTTGTTGCTTCAAAACAGGCTGTTAACCAAATAAAACAGTGCTCTGGCATGAAAGCAAAACAAATGACATGAATGAGAATGAAAACACTAATGCCCAAGAGAACAGGAAAGCAAGACCAAAACAACGGATACGAAATAAAGCATGGTCATCATGTTCCTCTTTTTTTTCCCCAAAGGATGGTTGCCCCTCTCCTGCCCTTTCCTCCTACACTGCAGAATATGAGTAATTTGATGTAAACTTCCTTTCACTTGAAATTTGTAAATGGAAGATAGTTTCTTGCGTTCTTCAGTTGTCTATTCCTCAACAGAAGACTTGGCAAGAAGTTTGACTAGAAATGGAAATATCGCTCATAATTCTCAGAACATTTTTTCTTAACGTGCTTCTTTCCTACAGCAACATTTTAAGATATTCAGGGCAAGATGTTTCTCTGTGCCCCTATATTCCTGACTCCCTTTTATCCACCACTTTTCCTTCTCAGTTGCTTTTCCAGTTCCACATTTTTTCATTTTCTTTCTTTCCATTACCAGACATAGGACTGCTCTCCTCATCCCATTGGCTAAATTCACACAACTATGTAGCCCTCCTTTCATCCAGAGCAGATATCAGTGAGGTTGCCCCAAAGCTGGTGAGGTACGGATATATAGGAATTTGCCACAGGTCTGCAATGTGTCATGTATATAATGGCACTATTTTATGTTTTGTTCATACTAATACTTATGACAAAACTGCTTCCATCCATTCTAAAAGAAGGTTGAAAGGACTTCAAGACTACATAATGTAAGATTGGAATTAGAAAAAACATATTTGCTTTGCTAAAGTGGACTGTGACTTATTTTTTATTTATGTCCTACTTTATTTTGCACAGTTCAAGATGGCAAACATAATGCTTCCTTCTCCAAATTTCCTAGAACAATAACCCTATGATGTAAGTTGGGCTGTGAAAGTATAAGCAGGTCAAAGATGTCTGACCATTATCAAAATATATAATTAGGATAAACTTTCTATTAGATCAGTTAATCAGCATTAGAATGTGAAACCATCCACCACTATACCTTTATCTCCACCACAAAGTGATATATGCATGCCTAGCTACTTCGACAACACCGAATAATGTTTTTTATGGCCAGCATTGAGAGCTAGCTTGTATTTTTTCAAGATGCTGGAAGTCACAGTGGAGTAGATAAACCACCTTTTAAAAAAAGTATTGTAGAGGTTGATAGGTCTACAGTTTATAGTGAGGGTGGCAACTATTTATAGCCCATCAAACCAACCTGAAAATGTGGCACTAACTTTTTTTTTTTGCAACAGTGGCTGTTTCCCGCAGTTTCTGTAGCATGGAAACAACAGTGTATAACTGGCCTAATGTCTCTGAAAGGCATTATTTATTTGTTTGTTTATTATTAAATTTATTTGCTGCCTATCTTAAGTATGACCCTGTAATGTGCTGCAGCTGCAAAAAAAAAACCCAATACAGTCCTAGTTTGCATCAATAAAAAAATAACCTCAATTGCCTTCATTCGTGAATAGCATCAAGACCACAAGAAATGATAGTACTACTTTATACTACAGCAGTGAGGCTGCAGTTGAAATACTGCATCTAATTCTGGTCACCACAATATAAAAATGATGCTGAGACCCTAGAATGATTGCAGAGAAGAGTGGCAAAGATGATAATGAGCTGGAAGCTAAATCATATGAACAGTTGAGAAAGTTAGGTATGTCTAGCCTAACAAAAAGAAGGACTAAGGGGTGATATGATAGCTGTCTTCCAGTACATGAGGGGTTGCCACAGAAAGAGTGGGTCAACTTATTCTCCAAAGCTTTTGAGGGCAGGACAAGAAGCAATGGGTGGAAGCTTGTTAAGAGAGATTCAACCTGGAACTAAGAAATTTCCTGGCTGTGAGAACATGAAACAGCCTGACACCTGGAGCTGTGGGTGCTCCATAACTGGAGCTTTTCAAGAAAATATTGGACAACCATTTGTCCAGGATGAAATAAGGCCTCCTGCCATGGGCAGGGATTTGGACTAGAAGACCTTCCAGCCCTATTAATCTATTCCTGCCCTGCCCTGCCCTGCCCTGCCTTGCCCTGCCCTGCCCTGCCCTGCCCTGCCCTGCCCTGCCATATCCTATCCTATCCTATCCTATCCATTCCATTCCATTCCATTCCATTCTAAAAAATAGTAGGACGTTTCCTGAGATGAACAGAAAGTATAGCTTTAAGATGGGAAATGGGTATCTCTGTGTTTCAATATGTCTGAGAGGAGCTTTGGCTGTTGCCATTCTTCTTGGGTTTTTTTAATTAACATCAAATATCTCATGTGCATTTACATTGTGATCAGTTTTTAAGCTTTTGTTTGTTTTCTTAGCAATTATTTCCTCAAATTTAAAGGTATCCCTAGGCCTCAAAACTTTAGGGTTCTCTGATCTATTAAATACAAAAGTGTAGCAAAGCCAAAATACATTGCATACGTTGCATGTTTGGGACCAGGATTATAGCTTGCCATATTTTCTGCCCAGATACTCCATTCTGACCAAATACTCTGTTTTTTCTTTTCTTCCAACCAGTTTCCACCTGATTCCCACTGAGTACGCTGGGTTTTTTTCTAATATTGGTAAATGGAGGATCCACCCCGTCCCGTCCCCCAAGAGGTTTTCTACAAATGCTGAAGACCCTCTCAAGCCCATTCATGCGATCTTTTTGTGGTTGAGCTGTATGATATTTAAGAATCCATAAGTTCAGAGAACAAGTTTGCTCTTCTGATACAAAACTACCCAGTGTCTAGTTTGACAGAATACTAAGAGCATTCAGAGAGATAAATATGTTTAAGTATTTACTTCCTGCATGTGCTGAGCAATTCCAGATGTTTTTCTTTTGTAAATGAGACTAGCCTCTGAGTTTCATAAGATGTGATAGAGTTCCTTCTATAAAGAAGAACAAATATTTAGTCAATATATTTTAATCATACTGGTCAGTTTTCAGTTAGAAGGTAACAAGTCAACTTGGGCAAACAAATTTTTTGTTTTTTCAATAAGTATGGTTTTTTTCTTTTGACAGAGAGCTTTCTATCATGCCTTCAGGATGTAAACTACATAACCCAGGTTTGTATAATCTGTTATGCCATCTGACCTTTCCTCACTTTTCCCAAGGTTTGTATGAAGTGAAGCTGAATTCCAGCCAAGTTGGCTGATATTGAGACTGATGAAAAACCAGCTCACAGAGAAAAACAACGAAAGGAAATGGAAGAGGTTATAATTGCTCCCTGTATCTAGAGAATGCATCCACCTTTTGATTCTCGGTGAATCAGGTTTGGAAGAATAGTTGGCTTGCTCTTAGACTGGACTAAAATGGATGAAACTGGAAAGAACTAAAGAAGCTTCTGGGAATTAATAGTTCCTAAAAGAGCAGTTTCTTCAATTTAATGTTTGGTGTGTGTGCATACCTAATAAGGTTCTCCATAGCTCTCTACCATAAAGTTGCTTAAATGGCCATTATTTAAATCAGAGGTCTCCAACCTTGACAACTTTAAGCCTGGAGGACCTTCAACTCCTGAGAGTTTAAGTCCTCTTGGCTTAAAGTTGCCAAGGTTGGAGACCCCTGGTTTAAATGACCTATTTTTAATGATGATTGGAAACCCAGTATGGATTTTGCATAAAATAGAATAAAAATGACCTTATGATTCATGGTTTTGATTATTAGATAGGATCAGAGGTGGGCTGCACTTGCTTTGGCAAGCGGTTCGCTGGTCACGCACTCGCTTCACTCGTACACACCGCTTTGGTGCTTAAACTAAGCTACAGGGAGGCAGCTAATGGATTAAAGCAGCTCCAGTGAGTACAGCAGGGGTGGCGCAGAGCTCACCTGGGCAGCGTGGGTGGGGGAAAAGTTAGTTATTTAGGGATAGCTTAGCACAAGAGCGGGTGGGCGGGCCCAACCAGAGATCAAAGCTAGAGGTTCGCTCAAACCTCTGTGATCATGTAGCAGCCCACCCCTGGATAGGATATATTATAGAAAGAAGAGAGATACGATATAACTTTGGAGAGAGAGGTCAATTTATAATTGTACTTGTATTGGAAGCCACTTCTTTATAACTTTTTCCTTTCTTTTGTATTTTATTGCTATTCTTTTTCTTTTGGCACTTTTAGTTTTTTCTTTCATCTTTCCTTTTTATGTTTCTCTATTTTAGTTTATTCTTCTGTTTAAAGTTTTCAATAAAATTAGATATGTATATGCACATATATATCCTTAAGGAACTATTTAAAACAATTAATTAAATGACTACATCTGGTCTGCCTGGTACAAACTCCAGCTTGGACAGTGGTGTGCTACAGTAGCTCATACCAGCTGAGTCAATTATTAAATTTTCAGGAATTTTGAGACCTGATTGAAAGCAAGGTAAAAAAATGTGTTATAAAATGAGTCAGATGAATCAATAAGATTGGAAATATTTTCTTTATTCAAACTGGGAATATTAGTAGAAATTTAAAAAGCTTAGTGTGTTGTTTTTATTTAAAAGTGGCAAAGGTTTTTAAGCAAATTTTACTTGACCGTTGCTTTAATTTCTATGTATCTAAATATACATCTCATTTCTATTATTACTGTAAACATAAACTAAGGAAGAAATGAAGGGAAAAATTAAAGATTATAATATCTGATTTCTAGGCAACCATTATATTCTGCTATGATACTATGTTCAGAATTTAAGGTTGTGAGGTAACAATAGAAAGGGAACATAAAAAGAAAGATGACAGAAGAACAGATATGTATAAAAAAGATATATTCTCAAAAGAGGGGTTTTTTAATGAAATGTCATTGTGACCCTGAATTAAATGAG
>JANHFL010004776.1:2082-15966 GCA_032468155.1 Oxyrhabdium leporinum
CCCTAGACTAGCCAGGCCCAGTTCCTGCAACCGTTCATCGTATGTTTGAGCCTCCAGTCCCCTCATCATCCTGGTTGCTCTTCTCTGCCCTCTTTCTAGACTCTCGACATCTTTTTTATAGTGTGGGGACCAAAACTAGATGCAGGACTCCAGGCGTAGCCTTACTCAGGCTTTATACAGCGGCATTAGTATCTCAGCAGTACCTTAGTACCTATTTGACCGCCTCGGACAGGCTTCTTACTGTAAAATTGATTTTGGATGATGACAATTGGAAATTTGATGTGGGGCAAGAGAAGTATCGTTTGCTTGTCAGTTTCCTATTAAATTAACGCAGGAAACGGTTGGGGAAAGACTGGATTTCAGTTTGCTTCTGATCTTCTGCAGCAGGTCTGTCGGGAATCTAGTACAGATAGCCCTCAACTTATGACGGTTGGTTTTAGCGACTGTTCGAAGTTACAACCGCACTGCAAAAGGTGACTTCTGACCCCTTTCTGCACTTACGTCCTTAAAGGCACAAGATGAAAATTCAGGCGCTTGGCAGCCGACTCGTAGGTGTGACGGTCGCCGTGCCCCGGGGTCACGTGATCCCCTTTTGCGACCTTCTGACGGGCAGAGTCCGTGGGGAAGCCCAATTCACTTAACGACGGTGTCACTAACTTAACAGCCTCAGCGCTTCACTCAACAAGCGCGGTGAGAAAGGTCATAAAATGGGGGCAAAACACACGTAACAAATGCTTCACTTAGTGATGTAAATTGGGGGCTCAATTGTGGTCGTAAGTCAAGCACGACCTGTCTGCTCGCTAACCTTGGGGATGTTACACCCAGAGTAATTTTTAATCCGACGACTCGTTTGTTTGGTTTAATCGTTGAATTTCTATCAATGAATGCTGTACATCCTGCAGATTCTGAGGCTAGCCAAGACCTTGGAAAATATTTCAGATTCTTCGCCCTCCTCACCCATTGTTTAGAAGACAACCCCATTTATTTATTTATTTATTTTTTTAAAAAAGGCACAATAAAATAGTTTACATGTCTATGCACTTGGCAGCCTTAGCCTGAAACTCGCTGTATTCTCTTCCTCCACCCACTGGTGTGATATTTCAATGTTCCTTTTTCCACTGACCTATTTTGATGCCTTGATAGATATCAGCGATCAGCAATCAGAGCGTGGTAAAGACAGTCCTTGAGTTACGACCCCGACGCCGGGGCTAGGATTTCCACGGCTAAGGCAAGGGGGTTCTTCTTCGGTGCCCTGCGCCCTTTTTTTGCCCAGGTTGTGTTAGGGAATCACTGCATTTCTTAAGCGAATTAAGTGCAAATCAAATCAAATCAAAGCTTCCCTCCTTGGCAGAAGCCTGCTGGGAAGGCTGTAAGTGGGGGGATCCCATGATCCTGTGGGACGGTGTGCCGCCGTTGCAAACACGTCCTCCTGGTCGAGCCCCTGAGTTTTGATCACGGGGTTGGAGATGCTACGACGGTTATAAGTCGAAGAACTGTTGCAAGTGGTACGGTGCTACTAATCAATACTTCGTTCCGGCAGATGCGATGAATATTAAAACCCGACAGGTAATGAGAAAAACCATGCAACTCACCACATGACCAGCTGTTTTGAAATTCAGGCAGTCCTTGACGACTTGCGACCACTACTGAGCCCCAAATTTCTGTTGTTAAGGGAGACAGTTGTTCAGTGAGTTTCGCCTCATTTTGCGACCTGTCTTGCCTCCACCCACCCACCCCCAGGTGTCCAGTGAATCCCTGCCGTTGATGAGTTAGGAACCTGGTCGTTCAGTGAATCCGGCGTCCCCGTGCTTGTCCAGAGGTCGCAAAAGGGGATCATGTGACCCCCCGGAGACACACAGCCACGGGTCGTAAATATGAACCAGTTGCCAAGGATCTGAATGTTGGTCATGTGATCAGGGAGAATCGGCCAAAGTTGTAACTGTGAAAAACGGCTGCAAGTCACATTTTTTTCAGTGCCATTCTGACTCTGAAGGGTCACTAAACGAACCAAGGACCGTAGTGGGTCACGAGGTAGCTGATGTCAGCATGTTCTTCCTTCTGCGTCGACTACCGGAAGAAAGACGAGTGTCGGGACACGATTTCTGCTTCCAAAGGCATCAAATACCGAACTCGACGAGTTTGGAAGCCGTTGAGTGTCGAGGTGTGTGACTGTATAGTAACTTCAAAAAAGTTGCTAAGCTAAGGGTTGTAAGTTGAGGACCACCTGTGTTTACAAATGACGTGGACGGAATTTACCTTCCACAAATTAGATTTAGGGCTGTTTTCTTGCCGCTTATCGGACTTCAAAGCTTGGCTAGCTCAGAATTATGGAAGTTGAAGTCCAACTTCTCCGGACTCTTCCCGTTGGAAAAGTTGGGTTAGTTTGTTGTCGTTGATGTAGCAATGTCATGTTTTAACTGCTGCAGCAAGGCACCCTTTTTCTTTTTCAAAAAAAAAATACGGACTTCAAGCGAAATCACAACGATACAGGCGTAACTCTGTCGCAAGGTTCATCATTGACGAGGACAAGGCCCAAGTTAGAAAACATGAAAGTTAAGTTCAGCTTTGGGACTCGTATTACTTCCGTCCGGTTCTACATCCTAAAATACAAAATGCCTTTGAAGTAAGGCGAGACGGAATGAGGTTGTGTTGAGGAATAATTAGTACGCCGAGGATGTTCTATTAAGCTAATGAGGCGAGGCATTTATTAATAGCAACGAGCCGGGCTGAATATCGTTCACCTCACCCTTCGAAATGAAATCGAGCAGATTTGCAAAATAGCTTCAAGATGGAAGCTGCTGAGATGTTGCACTAGATTAAGACTCTTTTTTTTTCCAAAACAGAGAATTGATCCAGGGAAGAATTGGGCCTGGTTTTCTGGTGGAGATTGTTGGTGGCTTCTCATCCTGAGCTGATAACCAGCCTAACATGTCATTGTCCTGTCCAAGGTACTTTTTTTTCAAGAGGCAACTGGATTTTCTTGGTTTTCTTTGAAGATGTTTCCAAGAAGCTTCTCCCCCCACCATCCAGAAGAAGCTTTTTGGATCAGGAGCGAAACGCCTTCAAAGAAAAACCAGAAAGTCCAGTTGCCTCTTGAAAAAAAGCACCTTTGGGACAACCAGGACCTGGAGGACGGGGACTCTCCATAGACCTTCTCATTTTGGTTTGTCCAGGACCTGGATGACTGAGAAGCTCCATATGTCACTCTCCTCAATCTCATACAAAGCGAGGGCCTCTTGTTCCACCTAGCAGCCCTGACTACAACACTACACTACAACATCTGATTATATGCTATCAAGTCAACCACATAGGTGGAAATCTTGCACGCGATTTCGACTAATGTGACCCTTCGGATCTTCCAGTGGTGCCCCATTGCTGTTGCAGTGGGTCTTACCCACCTTGCATATCTGAAGGTCAACAGGCACGTATAGGAAACGTGAGTCGGGAGGTGTGAGGTGGCCTGTAGAACGGAGGGCCTTAACAAGCAGAGGCAGCCATCCATTTTCTAGATTTCCAACCAGACTATTAATCATACTGAGTGAGAATGGATGAAAGCCTCATTAACCCAGATCACATAAAACTTAGATTTTCCCTGCAACAGGGTGGGGGGTGGGGGAGGAAATCCAGTGTCCATGCTGGCTTGGGAATTGTGGGAATCAAAGTCCACAAAGTTGCCAAAGTTGGACCTCCCTGCCCTTCAGGATGGGGAATACCTGTAGGATGCAGCCTACAGACAGTTTGGTGGGAAAAGAATGAACCACCTTTCAATAGTTTTCCTGGGTCTTGCAAGCCATGGTTTTTGGACAAGCTCATGACAGCAGCTAAAAAAGAAGCACAGGATACTTGAAGGCCAGATAGCTGTGGGTTTCAAAGTGGGCTGACTTGTCCTCCTTAGCCACAAAATGTTCTTGAGTTTGTCGAGAGACTTCCTCCCCGTTCTGGTTTTAATTGGAGGGCTTCAAAGCTCTCTATAATTCCTCATCTGCTTATTGGCGTTGCGCTTAATTTGTAGAGTCTGACTGCCGCTACAGATGTTGCTATCTCCTGTTTGGTTGCTTTGTTTACTGTTCTTGGTCTGTATCTGATGACTACTCCAGATGTTGTAAGTTGCAGCTGCAGCAGTCTTAGGCAACCAGGGGTCAGCCGGTCAACTCCAACCCCTTTTCCTTGGGAGATTTTTGAAGTCAATGTTGTGGACGCATCAAACAGGAGGTCGCACGGTGGGGATTTATCTTTCGGGAGGGTTGAAGATTCTTGTTTTCTTCCTTTTGGAAAAGAATATGTTAGCGAGCTTCTACATGTTCCCTTTGGCTAAAAAATAATAAAGAAAGAAATCGATGTTAATTGCAGTGGCTCTTGTGAGTCACGTCTCATTGTCACAGCTAGAGAAAAACCAAGGTGTTTTTAGTCCAAGAACTGATTATTGATTGTGTGTTCAAAGTTTGAGAAACTTGAGCTGTTTCAGCCAATGAATGAAGGCGCTTGGAATGAGGAGCGGATAAAGATTCTCACGAAGTTTTTGAAGATTGATTTTCCTCATTCACCTATGGGGGACATACAAAGATGCATTCTGAGACGCCAGACATTCTATTGATCAATTGATTTATCCCACCTTTATGACTCTATAAATAATAAAAGGCAGCAAACGTACCCAATACTCCTGCCTCTTCCTGGTTTCCCTCAGAACAACCACCCTGTGAGGTGGGCTGTGCCGAAACAGAGTAATTGGCTCAAGGCCACCCAGCTGTTTTTCAAGTCTAAGGCTGGGACTGGAACTCCCCGTCTCCCGGTGATTGGCCCAAAGTCACCCAGCTGGCTTGCATAGCTAAGGCAGGACTAGAATTCACAGTTTCCTGGTGTTTGACCATAAATCCCCCAACCGGTTTTCACACCGGAGACTAGAACTCACAGTCTCCCAGTTTCTAGCCCAGCACCTTCACTACTATAGCAAGCTGGCTCTCTCTTAATTTTCGCAAACATCTGTGCGAATAAAACCGCTGGCACGCCAAACACCGAGTGGTTGGAATCACAGTTTTCCACGGTCGACAAACTTCAGCATTGTGGGAAAAGTGTTCCCCAGCTGAACGCTATTTCTTTTGCAATTAAAAAAAAAAATATGCTGGGAATGTTTGGAACAGAAGGGTGACTAAGGAAAGAGCAAACAATGTTTGTTAGGTATTCTTCTAGGAGACTGGGATGGTGTTGCAAGGGATCAGATAAAAAGACAGAGAACTTTTGTTTAGGAAAAAACTCCCCAAGGCTTATGCAAACCATGGGGCGGAATTTGAAATGCCGCGTTTAAAGAAAGAGGGGCCTTGGGTTTAGACTATCACCAGAATGAAAGTTTTTATATTGGCCTTCTGTGTTATGCTATAAAGTAGAAGACAACCGTAGCTCAATTTTTGGGTCTTCTGAGTAGTTTGTGGTAAATATTCAAGGGACAAGTGCTCTCTTTCTCTTTATTTCGCAGTACAGACTTTCCATTTCTGTTAGCTGTTTGCCAATGGGGTAGAAATTCTTCCTAGTGCACAGAAGCTACACTTAAGGAAAGCATGACTTGACAGGGAACTAATAAAATCTACACTGGGGTGTTGCGTTCCTGTGCACACTTAAATAAGAGCAAGTTTTTGAACCCTTCCCATGGCCTTCAAAGTCAGTTTCTTGCTTAGGTTTTAGAAGCGAGGATGTTAGTTGTAGTTGGTTTGTATTGCTCCCCGTTGATTGAAGAGGGGGCTTGTTTTTAACCTACTATCTTTTATTGTTCTCCGTCTTGCCTTTAGAAGTTTGTTTTTGTTCTTATACCTTGTCAACAGCCCAGCATTCTTTGATTTAGATGGGGCGGCCATTTAAGTTTGCAGAAGAAAAAAAAAGTAATAATACCTGGACAGGTCATCCTCGTTTAGCAACTGTCTCCTTTGGTGACCGCTCACATTATGACGGTGATGAAAAAGTAATTTTACAACCAGTCCTTGCGCTGATGAACTTCAGAGGTCGGTAAAAGCAAGGAAAAACTGAAGCGAGATAATCAAAGTTGCAGTTTCCTTTAGCCGCTGTCTTGCTTAATGACAAGAGTTGCAGTTCTGATTGTGATTGCTGAATAACAACTTCCTGTAATGCTCTTACATGGTGCAGAATCTTGCTTATACCTCGTCATCCCCACTTCCAAACTATTTCAACATAACTGCTGCATTTCGCTCTTCATATCATAAGAACGTATCACGAGCTTATTCCCAGGTTTGACTTTAAGGTCTGGAGCAAGGAGAGGTAAATGTTGGCTTAGGATGACAATTGATCTGGGCCCCAACCTTTAAGCAAGGCCCTCTCCCCTATAATCTGGGCTTGGCTTCACCCCTCTTGACCATCAATCTTCTCCCGCAGTTAGAACAGCTGCACCAGACAGCTGCTCAAGCTTAAATTCCTCGGAGGAAAAAAAATAAAGCCCAGATGTAGCAAGTTAATCTAGTTTGGCCCTTAATCACATCACTTTGTCTACACTTTAATTTTCCCCCTTTGCAAGCTCGGGGTGATATTGCTGACCTAGTTTGCAGCATAAGAGGCAACACGGGCCTTCAACATACTTTAAGCCTTGTGCAAATGCTGATAATTCGTGACCATCACTTCTGCATTGTGCTTGGAAGTTGTTGTTTTTTTCCTTTAGCTGAGTCAGCCTTGGTCTTATCTACATTTTAGGGAGCGGGGGGCAGAAGTACAAGGACATCTCGATGCCACCCTGCCTGCAAAGAGAAAGCAACTTCTTCCAACTTTGTGCCGTTAATTTTTCATTGGCCATCTTGACCTGTGTTGATCATTCCTTCCTAAAATGAAAGGTAGCCATTATTTACTTCTTTGTGCATATTTTTTTGTCAGCTATTTTATTTATTATTTGTTGGGTTTGTTATTTAATTTGTGTAGGAGAAGAGCAGGTTGAGCTGGGAGGTGGAGTTAAAGGTGCTATCAGTTTGGAGTCCTTGCGTTGCCACAAGAGCTGCAGATTCCAGCACCCTCTAAATTTGTTGACCCTTATCTAGCACCAATTTAGCTTTGACCATTAATTGAACAAATTTGTGTGTATGGATAGCAGTAATAAACTCTTCTGTACTTTGAAATCAATCGATGCTGTCGGTTATTTGCGCCTGACAATTTGACTTCATTACATTAGAGGAATATAGCGATACTGTTCATACTAGGCCTGTTTGATGTTGCCATCTTGAATTCCTCTTTGTTGCCATTGGGCAGCTAATGTTCTTTCTCTTTTCGGTCTTCTTTCTTTTTCCTCTGTCTTCTTTCCCTTTCTTTAAACTTTTTGATGGGCAAACCTGGTGAGTGGCGCTTCCTTCCCCTTGGGGTAAAAGTTTGATATGATCCAAAGATCAAACAATCGTTTTGACAACAAGCCGAAATGGTTGACACATTCAGCTCCTGGGCGTGTAGTAGCTAGACCTTTCCATTATGACTGTACAGTCTACTATCCTGGATTGAATCATCCCTGAAGGGAGGGGGGCATTGATGAAGTCAGATAAGGACTCTTCAAGATTGGTGGGTGGGGGGAGAAAGAAGAGGAGATACAATGGTAGGCCGGTTTTAGAGCATTTGGAGTTGCTTCAGTTAGAAAATGACTCATATTTTACAAGTGCTGTCAGGGTTCCAAGTAACAGACCCACAGCAAACAAAACTCCAAAGCAGGTAGATTCAAAGAATAGTTTTATTGGATATATCATATTGACACAGGCTGGTGAAAACTGACTTCGAAGGTTCCCGCGATTTTCATCTAATTAAAAATAAAAGTTTTCCCTCAACCCCAAACAATCAGTCATGTGGTCCAATCAAGACACAGTCTGGTTGCCTGGTGACATCTCTCCTCCTTCCTCTGACCAGGGGTGAGAACGTCCTTGGTTCCCAAGAGAAAGTATTTTGCTTTGGCTACAAAACCCCAGCTATTTCTAATCCTCCCACCCTATCCCTCAGCTCCAGTGTGGCAACCCTGAAGCTCCAAGATGGCGTCGGTCAGGTCAGTTTCAGGGCTGACAAGTGCTTTAAGGGTAGACAAGAAGCCTCAAGGAAAACTTCCTGGGCTATATCAACTTAGATATTTTTACAATTCAGCTTTGCTCCCGTGGAGGTTTCTAGACTCTGGAGTTACCAGGAAGTGCAGCTCACCTGAAAAGTGGCCCAGCTTCTTGTGTGTGTGTTAGAAGCAAGAAGAGACTTGCGACATGTTCCACAACTGAAGTTTGCAGGAGGATATTGCATAGATGTTGTGGAAAACAGATATCTGGGATGCATCAGCTTTTAAGGCAACTCTTGTGGGGTTCTTCCTATGCTTGCTTTATTTATTTCCAGGGGTGGGCTGCTACGGGTTCGGGCGGACCCGTAGTGAAGATTCTGCGTGGTTCGGTGAGCCATCAAATCCCACTCCTGGCTCCACAGCTGGCTTTCATGGCTAAGGTAGGACTAGAACTCACCATCCCCTGGTTCCTAGCCTGGTACTTTAACCACTAGACCAAACCATCTCTCTATTAATACCCTATGAAAACTCCAGGCCTCAGCAGTGCTCAAATGAATGCATGCAGCCCCTGTCTGGCTTGCTGCAAATCTCTAGCAAGAGGGAAAACCAGGGCAGTATAATGATTCCCCCCCTTTTTTTTTCAGGAAGTTTTTTATTAGTTTATCTTTATACAAAGAAAAAAAGAAATGGAAGACCAAGAAGGGGGGGGCGGCGGAAAAAAGAGAGATAGTATAAAGGGAGAAAAGGAGAGAAAAAGGCACCGACATCTGACTCCCTTTAGCACAGTAGAAGATAACAACATTACAACCACAACTCTTTGCTTTTACACAACAGTATGTACAAGCCATTTCTAGAACAATAAGCCTATCAAGTTAACAAAACCAAAGTTTCATTTATTTATTTTTCGTTGCAAGCACGAAAAATCCGGAAGCAATTTCATAACAGAAGCGAGGTTAAATATATTCTCTTCTTCGGATGAAAGAATCAATTTGAGCATCTCTGCTTCTCTTTGCAGCGGGGAACAGGGCAGTATAACGATGAAGTGCCAGACTCTAAATGGGGAGGGGTCCACTTATCAGCTTCATCCTCACAAGTCAGCCAGCTTGGCGGTTTTTCTGCCAGGACAACTTATCTCACAGGATGTTTGGGGTGGAGAAGAAACAAAAAAAAAATTGCAGGAGGAAATGCTGTCGGCTTGCCTTAAGCTCTGAATGAAAGGAGGGACTTAACTGTGATAAAAAAAGTCTCAAAAGAAAATATTGCCCAAGGAGTTAGAACTGCAAAAGGGGTGTGTGTGTGTGTGTGTTCTCGGTTGGCAAAGGAGCACGCCGTGTTCTGATAAACAGGCAATTTGAATGCATTTTCGGGCTAAGCCCCTCCCTGGGTTTGTTGTGTAGCTTTGGCACACAAAGTACGCCTGGCTTTGTGGCTTTCCCAAGTTGCCTTTTCACACAGGGTTTGGTTTGCTGACAGTTGCAGGCTGATTTCCTCTGTGACGGTGGTTAGAGGTTTATTTTTTATTAACCTTCCCTGCGTGTGACATTTAGTCTCCAAGAAGCCTGGCTGAATGTCTCTCGAGTCTATTTGAGGGATTCCCTTCATTCCTTCCAGCAAGGAGAGGAGACGTGGCTTTGCAATTCTTTACCTGTGACACAGAGAGTCGAGCGACGAACAGCCCTTCCGTTCAACGAGGCTGTGGCCACCCATGGTGCTAAGCTTGGAGCTCATAGAGGACAGCACGTGGGGACTGCCATGATCCCTCTTCCAATTCCTACAACCTTTCAGATGAAACCTTTGTCGACACAAATGGGGAAAGCTTTAAGAGGCTTAAGTCCCCTAACTGTGTCTAACATATCTGGACTGCAACAATCCAGATGGCCAGTAGATGGAAGCAGGGAGATACTAAACAATTCTATTGAGCAGTCCAGATTTTTGGAAGGAGGAGGAGGAGGAAGGAGAGAGAAGAAGAGGAGGAAGAGGAAGGAGGAAGAGAGAGAAGAAGAGGAGGAGGAGGAGGAAGAGGTCCTCTTAGCATTTGATCAAAGCCTGACATGACTCTCAACCTGATGGAACTGGGAAATCCCCAGGCTAAGCTGTGGCTTGTTCACAGTTTCGTGAATGAAGCCATGCAGAATATTTATGAGTCCAAAAGAATTCACTGGCTGCCTTTTCTCTCCTGCAGGGCTGCTCAGTTCCCATTGAGTCTTGCTTGGCAGAAGGGCCCCATCTGGAATTTCAGCCTTGGTTTTTCAACCTTTCATTTTAATTTTTTTTAGAAAAATAAAAACGTTGGCCGAGCTGAATGAGGCTGTGCACCAAGACGAAGGAGAGAGTAGTAGTGCAAGCAGTGGCGATTTCTAGCGTAGGTTGCCATTAGAAGGGGCGGAGGGGGGTAGGGGAAAGGCTGGCGGGTGGTTTTTACAACCCCCCATTTGTCTTACAAGGTTGGCCAGCTGGGAGTCATCTGTTCTCCATCTTCCAAACCACAGATGACAGGGTGAAAGGCGCAGATCCAAGAATATCTGGCATATTAGAGGGCATTTCAAACCAGGATGGCAATCAAATGACAGCCTGAAGGGGCCGGGAGATCCGTTTGTTTCCCATGAAGCGTTGAGGGCAGAGCCAAGAACGAGAGACAAGAGCTGGCGTGAGACTCTCTTGCATTCTTGGAGGTGTTTGTGGCTGGCGCTTCCTAAGCGAAGTAAAAAAAATAAATAAATCAAAATCTCTTTCCCATGCAGCTCAATTCCTGTTGACCTCGTGGCAACTACAGGTAGCCCTCGGTTTACGCCCGCAAGGGAGCCCAACATTTATTTTATTTTATTTTATTTTATTTTTATTTTTTTTGTGGCTAAGTGAGTTTTGTCCCATTTGGAGACCTTTCTGGACACCGTGAATCACGGTGGTTGTTAAATTAGTCGCGCATGTTGTTAAGTGAATCTGGGTCCCCGTGGACTTGTCAGAAGGTCACAAAAAGGGGGATCGCTTTCCAGACGCTGCAACTGTCATAAAGATGAACCGAGTTGCCAAGCATCTGAACGTTGATCGCACGGCCGTGGGGTTGCTGCAAATCACAAAGTGTGAAAAACGGTACAGGGAGGTAGTTCGCCATTTCCTTCCTGAAGACCATTTCTCAACTTCCGAGCATACTCTTAGAATCCTGGGGTATCCAGAGATTCCCCCACCCTTAGATAAACCAAATCCGATTCTATTTATCTTTGGTAGGTCAGCCAAGATCAGCTAGAACAAGGGTGTCAAACTTGATTTCATTGAGGGCCGCATCAGGGTTGTGTTTGACCTCGGGGGGGTCAGGGGGTGTGTGGCCAGGGGGCGCAGCCAGCTCAATGTCACTTGTGTTGGGGGTGCCTGTGGTGGCCCGAGCAGTCCGCCAGTGGAAACAGGCTCCCAAGCTCCGTTTTCGGATGCAACAGCCTCCTGCAACCCACTGCCAATGAAAACGGAGCTCTGGAGGGCCGCATGCAGTGATCCCGAGCCCTGTTTTCACTGGCAGAGGCGCCACAGGCCGGTCCTTTGCTGTTTCCAGGGTGGCCCTGTGGGCCAGATCTAACCCCCCTGTGGGATGGATCCGGACCCCGGGCCTTGAGTTTGACACCTCTGGGCTAGGAGGTTGTGTGACCTATCTTTGTGGACCAGGCCTTTTGCAGTGAGCCATCGCTCCTTACATTTATCCTGGAAAACGTCAACCTCCTGTCAGTCGCATTGACGAGCCCTGTGGTTTAGAGAGCCCTTTTTTTTACGGTGCAGAGAAATGCTTTCCAAACTCACCATAATTAAGGATCGCGCACAGTAACTAATTATCTTCTCTCGAGTTACTGCTTAGCCATATTTGGTTGACTTAGCCACAATTAGCTAGCTGCACACTTTGTCAAGCCATAAATTATGCTTGACAAACCACGATGGCAGATAGTAAAATAGTAAACAAACCTGATGGAAATATTCCGCACTGGGTGTGTACTAGATTACAAGGTTCACACACCAAGTTTAGGAATTGATGGAATTTCTGGGTATCTCAGCTTGGAGGCTGCCAGACGAGGGAAGGCAAATCTCCAATTTAAGCGCCGTGTCTTTTTCTAAGTTCTACTTGCTAATATCTTCCCATCCCACTGGTGTACTCAAGCCTTCTCTGGAAAGATTTGTCCATCTCTTAATCAGTATTTTCCTCTGAGTCACCCTGCTGTAAAATACATGATTGGTAGCACAGGATTTTGAAATGATTTCTCCAGCAATTAGACTGGTATCTCTTGAAACCCAAAAGTGCTTCCTAGCGAGCTACAGGTTATCATTTCATGGTAACCGAAATAATTCAGATAAGTGAGTTTGCCTGTAGGTGCTTTTGGCTTTGCATTAAAATTACCGCTTGCGAGAGTGATGTGCGATATGAAATAAAAATGCCCAGCTTAAAGTCTGTATATAGTAAACATGATGGAGGAAAGGAAGCAATATGTAGCCAAAGATGATGGGTGCTTTTGGAACTGATAATGAAAATTAACCGCTCCCGCAGCACCTTACATTTCGAATGCCCTTTGCTGACTATAAAAGGATTTTAAAGCAAACCAGCCAGGCCTAACTGGTTCTTTTCCTCCTGTAAAATTGGTTGATTAAATTAGGAGCCTCTCATTAGCCTGAGAAGATGCAGAGAACTGTTAAAATGATTGCTGGACGCAAAGGTTTTCTTGCAAATCTTCTAGGTATTTGCGGGCAGAGAAAAAGGAGGATATTTTCATTCGTTCCCTCAAAGAACAACAAAATTCTCTGGACATTGAAGGCATCTCCTTGCAAATGGCATTAGCATCTTTGCAATCTGCTTGCCATTTTTTTTTATTGTTTATGGAGGCCCCAAGCTCAGCATCCTTTCAGAAGTTTGCACATGGAAATGAGTGTGAATTGTGAAAAGAAATCGGAGAGCATCTTCTGCGAAAACGGAGCTGTTTCGAAGAGCGTTAACGGAAAAGAAAAAAGATTTCAGAAATTAATGGGGGTGGGGGGTGGGGGGAATAGTCTGAGAAAATTTGCCTGAACGCAGATTTAAGCCAGATGATGCTTACGTTCTCACAGCATGTGAAATTACTTAAATAATAGTTTGATTAAACAGCTATAATTGGAAGCAATTATGCTAAGCCTCAAAGGTGTTTGATAAAGTAGAGCGGCTGCATTCATGGCTGTAGACGTCATCAAGATGCATCCAGGCTTAGCTTATGGTTTGAACCCAGCCTAAGTATGTTTAAAATCAAGTAGGCATCCTCAGCTTCTGTTCTTTTTATTGGCCCATTGAGAGATCTAGTGCTTATTATGGTGCAGGATGCCTAATTGTGTGAGCCAATCAACAAACTGCAATACCTGGCCATCTGATCTGTTAAATAGGAATGGAATGGAGGAATAGAAGAAGAGACTAAAAAAATAAGGAAGGGGAGGGGAGGGGAGAGGAGAGAAGAAAAAGAGGAAGAGAAGAGAAGGAGTGGAGTGGAACAGATTTATCATTCGACCATATCAAAAATATAAAACTAATACAAATATACAAACAGATACAAAGAAAACAATGGGGCATGTTCATAGTAAGTCATCCCCCCCTACAATTAATCCCAATCTGATCTAAATATGCTATCCCCATTGAAATTAAGAGTATGGTTTACTAGTAATATGCCAGCGTGTTCCCTGCAAAAAGTAAGACGGTTACTCTTGCATGCTTCCAGTATCTTTTTCGGTGTTTCAATAAGAATCTAAATCAGCAGCCCTTCCTGCAGAGTACAGCTTGCAGTCAGAAAGGAGATGTCCAATGTCCCCACCAGCTGGTCTTCCACAAATGCCCAATTTTTCTTCAAACAGTGCTCCACGCAACCCCCCAAAAACTTACCATGGAG
>JANHFL010004776.1:22474-36406 GCA_032468155.1 Oxyrhabdium leporinum
TCCCTCCCTCCCTCTCTCTCTCTCTCTCTCTCTCTCTCTCTGAGAATGTTTTGCTTCTCATTCTGGAAGCTGCTTGAGATCTTCAGAAGTGAAATTCTTCAGAACTGAAGAACTGAAGTTCTTCAGATCTTCAGAACTGAAGGAGCTTCTGGGATGAGAAGCCAAACGTTCTCAAAGAAAAAAACAAACAAAGTCCAGTTGCCTTTTGAAAAAGTACCTTTCTTACAACCCCCCCCCACCCAACCATTTTCAATTCATAACATCCTTGCTGGTAGTTATTTCCCCGGCCGATATTATGCGTCATTTTTTGCTCTGCTTGTTGGCTTTCTTTTCCCTAAACTGTTGAAAGGTTATGGATTTGTTTCTCTGCCACCCTTCCTCTCGAACAAACCCAAAGGGCAAGACGTGCCAACAGGAAGAGGAAACATCTTCCCAAATCTTGGTGTCAAAACCCTTTCGTTCATTTGAACTTCCCCTTCTTCCTTGGCCTCGTGATGTCCCTTCTTTCAAGGGTTCTGGAAATCTCTGCTTGTGCAATCCTTGATGTGCACATCACCCCTCACCCCAGCCAGCGGTTGTGCCAATTGTCTGTCTGACTGTGTGTCTTAGGCAGAGGCTAGAATTCAGCATGCCGCGGCAGAGAATTGACACGTCCTTCTCATGAAATGACTGTTGTATGAGAAAAACCAAAAAGGACTTGTGGAAAATGGGCCATGAGTTAACCTTTCTTCAGGAAAATTTGTAAGCTCGTGGCTTTCTGCTGTTGGCTTCCGGCTTCTCTTTTTAGTATCAGATATCAAGCAAAAGGTAGAGTAGACTCAGTTGCAAGGCAACTCAACATTGATGAAAAGCATGTCAATCATTCTGCAGCTATCAACCACCTTATTATAGATGTCAAAGAAAGCACCTTTCCAAAAACACATCTTCTAATGGATGAAGAACCATGCTGGTAAAAACAATTGTGCCAAAGAGTCAGAGAAGATGCTGAGTCTTTTGGTAAAGGAATGCTTCCAATCCTATCATGGACACTTCGTTTCAAGTAAATGGAAGGCCACCATTATGCCACCATTAGATATATTAACATGCTCCTTTCGATTAATGGGCATCCTTTAATGGAACCCATGGGAAGCTAGTGTTTTTTCCCCCCCTTCAACTGAATAACTTCCCTAGCAGGAAGAAGCTGAAGTCCACCTATCTGGAAATAGCCAAGGGCCTGCTTCAAGTGATGCTAGCTTGGATTTCCCAGACGTAGCTGGTTGATGGCTGAAAGATGTCAATTTTGGAAAATTTCATGCCCAAAGATATGGGAAATCTGGGTCAGTAAGGGGTATGGTTATATGCCAAATTGTCTAGCCCTATCAGTCTCTATTTTTCGGTGGAGTGAGTCAACAATTTGGGGAGTGGGTAAGGTGCCCATTCCAAATAGTTCTCAGGTTGCCCAGCTGGGAAATGGAAGAGGGAAGATCCTGCTAACAGCATGAGGGAACAACCCTGATTTCCTGACAGTTAGACCCAATAACCAGTGGAACGACTCGCCTCCAGAAATTGTGGCTGCTCTATCACTGGGGTTTGTTTTAAAGAAGAGACTGGACATTTATCTGAATTGGTACACGGTTTCCTGCTTGAACAGGGGGTTGGATTAAAAGTCCTCCAACGCCCCTTCCAACTCTGCTATTCCGTTAACCCGTCCCCCACCTCTGACTCCATCTCCATCTTCATTGCTTTGAGTGAAGACATTTCTCTACTAAATCCAAGCCAGGAAGATCTTTAGTGGACATGAATCATTAATGCAAAGGATGCTCAGAGCCATTGACGAAAAGTCACATGCTAGAAGATGTCAGGGGTGCTTTATTATGAATCAGGAGATGTGGAAAGAGGAGGAGACAGACCAGGAGGATGGAAACTTTGGTGGAAAGAAGGATGGGTTGTGAGTCTCTCCCTCCTTCTTGACATTGTAGGAAGGGAGTTGTATTTATTTTATATTGCATACTTTTTAACTGCCCATCTCCATTGGAGAGGAACTCCGGGTGGTGTAGAATTCAATCAATAAAATTAAGCATTAAAATTTTGGATTAAAAATTAGGAATCCTTGGTGCACTCTGAGTTTGATTATGGATTGATTATGATTATTATTTTGCAAATGTTACTCAACTAGGTAACATCTTCAGTTTTTCTTAGAACTCAGAAGAGTTCTTCTAAGCCAGATAATGGTTACCTAGCTGGGTCATGAAACAGCTGCATAATGTCACCTAGTTGGGTCATGAAACATCTGCAAGAAAACAGCCAAGCTCAGAGAGCACCAAGGACCCCACAGTTCAACTCTGAGTTACAAACATTCCCTTCTGTCAGAAGGAAATCTATTGAACACGCCCTGCACACTCACAAACACAAAATGTAAAACACAAGGTCTTTCATTATTTATTTAAGGACCCAGTGGTTTGATTTTTCATTCTTTGAAAGTAAAACAAAAAAATATCCCATCTCCATGGAGACTCTGATGTCTCATCTCTCTTTGGTGATCCTCCCTCAGCAAAGAGGAATTATTCCAGGGAAAGATGGATAGAATGTTCAAAACAAAACCCTTCATGGATAAAAGATGGACAATCCAATATTCACTTGGATTCAGATGGACAATCCAATATTCACTTGGATTCAGATGGACAATCCAATATATATATATATATATTTTGCAAGGAAGAAGGGCAGTACAGAAGAACCTCAGTAGCAGCAAAGTTTTCCCTAGTGTTTTCCCTTTAAATAAAGAAAAGAAAGATGTTGTAGGATCCAATCTGGGTCGGTCTCCGGGACGAGAGATTTAGTCTTCCGGATTTTTGGACTCGTGCTGGAGCCCGTCCTCGGGGAACTTCTCTCTCATCAGAACTTCTCTTTCACACATTCTGGTGAGAGAGAGAAGTTCCCTGAAGATGGGCTCCAGCGTGAGTCCAAAGACTAAATCTCTGGTCCCAATGACATTATCTAGGAACCACCGCACCATAGAGGGTATTTTAACTTACCGCCCCTGTGTCTGGTTTGCCAATTGCACAGTGGCAGATAGGACAGCGCTCCAGAGGGTGGACATCATTGCCCAGAGGATCCTGGGTTGCCCTCTCTCCTCTTTGGAAGAGCTTTAAGAAAGTTCAAAATATTCTCCCTCTGCCTTAAGAAAGTTCAAAACATTCTTAAAGATCCATCTTACCCTGGGCACGCACTTTTTTTTTTTTTTAACTATTACCATCTGGCAGACGGTACAGGATAATAATAAAAACAAGGACAAACAGGCTGCAAAACAGCTTCTGTCCCCGGGCATTAACTATATTGAATTCTGCTGTATAGTGCAATATTAATGCAATTATCAGGGGGTTTCAGTTCAATTGTATAGAATGCGAAGGATGTGTGTTTGTGTTTTATTTTTACAGTCATAATGCACACTGAAGATGGCACTGAATTTCGTTGTGCGAGGTGCAATGACAATAAAGCAAACTAAACTAAAGACATATACTGTATTTCCCTTCATTCTTAAGAGAAGGATGTGTTTCTTGACTGCCATCTTGTGTTCTGACCCGAACCCACAACTCACGTCTCTCCTTCTTTGCTTTTCTGCAGGCAGAAAGCTTTGGCATCGACTGGAGGTCGAAGTGTGCAAGCAGCTTGCGACTGGTGCGTACAAATTCACGTATTATGAAATCTCTATCATTGCCAGTATTCTGGGAAAATAATAATAAAAAAAATCCCTTTGCCTCTGGAAGCACTGGGAATGAAATTGGTGGCTTTGTGTGCAGGCAGAGATGGTCTTCTGGCATTGATCTGTAGCTACATCCGAAGCAATTATCTCTCTGGCAATTCACAGATAAAAATAAGAGCAGGTTTTATAACTTCCCCAGGGCTGAAACACCATTTGCTGCCCAATTCACATCGGCTACTTGTATTAGATATTATTATATATTCTGCTCAAAACTCAGCATCTCCTAGCCTGGTCTTAAGAGTCAAAGGAGTCTTTCTTGATTAAAGGGGTATTAAAAAAAACACCTAATATGTAAATAAAATATACAGGTAGTCCTCGACTTACCAGAGTTCATTTAGTGACCGTTCAAAGTTACAAGGGCACTGAAAAAAAAGTGAACCGATGAGCATTTTTCACACCTGCGACCATGGCAGCACCCCCCCCCCCCCGATGGTCACGTGATCAACATTCAGCCGCTCGGCCACTGACTCGTATTCATGACGGGTGCTGTGTCCCGAGGTCACGTGATCCCCCTCTTGTGACCTTCAGATGAGCAAGGTCAACGGGGAAGTCAGACTCACTTAACAACCATGCTACCATTTGAATAAATGCAATGATTCGCTTAACAGCTGTGGCAAGAAAAAGTCGTAAAATGGGACAAACTCACTCAACAAATGTTTCACTTAGATTTTGGGCTCGGCTGTGGTCATAACTCGAGGACTACTTGTATATGAGGGGGGGAAAGGGTCCATCCCAGAAGAGTGTTTTTCAGATTTGGCAACCTGACTGGCAGGAGCCCGACTGCAACATTTGAAGAGGTCTGAACTCCCAGAATTCCCTAGCCAGTATTGTTGGCTGGAGAATTCTGGGAGTTGAAGTCCATCCATCTTCAAGTTGCCAAGCTTGAGAAATTCTAGGGTTTTCCCTGCCTCCTCCTTTCAGTCTGGCTGGCATTTTCCCCACGTCCAGGGTCTTGATGGGGACAGAGGCCAAATTATTGTAAGGAAAAAAAAAAAGGGGGCAGATAATGGAAACGGAATCCTCTCTTGCGGTCCTCCTAATAATCTGGATTTGTTCCGTGGCTCTGAAACGACTACCCTTCCACTCTCATTCTTCCTTACAGGCTCTTTTCCCACGTCTGTGACCCTTTCCTCGACGACCCCCTTCCTCGGGAATACGTCCTCTACTTACGTCCCACCGGCCCCTTAGCGCGGAAGCTGACCGACTTCTGGCAGCAGTCGAAACAGTTGTGTGGGAAAAACAAAGCCCACAACATCTTCCCCCACATCACGCTCTGCCAGTTCTTTATGGTGAGTCTGGAGCGGAGTGCCCAGGGTGCCTCCCGACTTGGCAACGCAACTTTGAGGTCTGCGCCTCACCTTCTCATGGGATGTCTTGCAGTGTGAAGACAGCAAGGTGGATGCCCTCTGCGAAGCGTTGCTGGCTACGGTCACCCGGTGGAAGTGCAAATTCCCCGTTCCTTTGCCCCTGGAACTCTATACCTCGTCAAACTTCATCGGTCTCTTTGTTAAAGAGGATTGCGCGGAGATCCTGAAGAAGTTTGGGGCGGAGTTCGCGGCGGAGGTCACCGCTAAAGCTGGTGAGCATGGCGCAGAATAACAGAACGGCTCTTCCCGGGAATTCAAAAGCCCGCCGAAAGGATGCCTGCCGGTGCCTTTGAAACAGCTTTCCATGACCTCGGGTAGACAGGCTTTCCTCCAGGCCTCCTCGGATCCAGTTTGATTTTGACGTGGGATCTTGACGGGCCCGAGGAAGCGTTGGCCTTGCAAAGATCCCAGAAACAGAATAACAGAGTTGGAAAGGGACCGACTCTGGAGGTCTTTTAGTCCAACCCCCCCTGCTCAGGCAGGAAACCCTAGACCGTGAGCCGCGGTGGCGCAGTGGTGAGAGTGCAGTACTGCAGGCCGCTTCTGCTGACTGCCGGCTGACTGCGATTTGGCAGTTTGAATCTCACCAGGCTCAAGGTTGACCCGTCCTTCCGTCCTTGGAAGGTAAAATGAGGACCCAGCTGGTTGGGGGGCAATAGGCTGACTCCGTAAACCGCTTAGGGAGGGCTGTAAAGCACTGTGAAGCTAAATGCTATTGCTATGGCTATTTCAGACAGATGGTTGTCCACTCTCTTCTTTAAAATCTCCAGTGTTGGACCAACCACAACTTCTGAAGGCCAGCCGTTCCACTGGTTGATTGTTCTCACTGTCAGGAAATTCCTCCTTAGTTCTAGGTTGCTTCTCTCCTTGGTTAGTTTCCATCCATTACTACTAGTCCTTCTTCTCAGGTGCTTTGGAGTGTAGGTTGACCCTTTCTTTGTTGTGGCAGCCCTGCCAATATCGAAACGCTGCTATCATGTCACATACCCCTAGTCCTTCTTTTCATTAAACTAGACATAGGCTCTCAGGCAACTGGATTACAGGTAGGCCTCAACTTACAAACACATTTGGGATCAGAATTTCTACTGCTAAACAAGGCAGTTGTTGAGACGCACCCGATTTTATGACCATTTCGGCCATGGCTGTACAGTGAATCCCTGTAGTTGTTAAGTGAATCACACAGTCATTAAGCGAATTTGGCTTCCCCCACTGAGTTTGCTTCTGGGAAACCAGCTAGGAAGGTGGTACGGTGATCACATGACCTTTGTGGCACTGCAACCCTCATAAATAAATGCCAGTGGCCTAGTACCCGAATTTTGATGGTGTGACTCTGACGATGCTGTGGCAGTCGTAAATGCGAGGACCTATCATAAGTCACTTTTTTCAGTGCTATTGTAACTTTGAAGGGCCGCTAAAAATGGTTGTAAGCCATTTTAAGTACAATTTTGTCTTAGTGTGTATTAGACCGAGAAGGAAAGTGGGGAGAGATCCGTGATAGCATTGATTGGTTCCCCTTTCAATAATGCTACCCAAAAATGGTATTTTTATATTCATTTTCTGCTCAGTAACTTCTGGTAGCCTCTGGTCATCCATAACGCAAAATTGAATGCTGGATCTGCTGGACTTCGATGGTGTGTCGTTGACCATCATTTCCTTTTTTTGTAGACGTGCATGTGGAACCTCACAAGAAGCAACTCCACGTGACCCTGGCTTACCACTTCCAAGCCAGCCACTTGCCCACCCTTGAGAAGCTGGCTCAGAGCATTGATGTCAAACTGGGCTGTGACTGGGTAGCTGCCATCTTCTCCCGTGACATTAGATTTGCCAATCATGAGGTAAGTTGGACTTGAAGAGCCTTGTTGTAAAAACTAGGAAGAGGCCCCGAAATTGACTCACTAGCTCCACGGTGCTTCCTTGGCAGTATTATAGAAGTGATTTGTCACTTATTCTGGGATGGCTTCTTGACTTTTCGGTTGAGTCAAAGGTCTTGACTTCCCAGTCTTATCAATAGTCCTAGAATTCTGGGTTAGATCCTCAGAATTCAAATACTGCAAAAGTAGTGAAGTAGGAACAAAAGAGTGGTGCGGTGGCCTAGAGGTGGCGCTCTCGTCTCACAATCAGGAGGCTGTGAGTTGGATCCTAGGTAGAGGCAGATATTTCTCTCTCTGGGCGCAATGAGAATGTATCTGCTGAACAAAACTCCGCATTGGCGACAGGAAGGGCATCCGGCCACTGAACACTCCGCTAGCTCCGTTCAGTTGCCCAGACTCCACCCCGCAAGGGATTATGGGGTCATTAAAAGATGGTGATGAAGTGAAGTAGGAACAAAAGATTATTTTTTGGGGAGTGGGAATTCCAGAAGCTTTAGTCTTAGAATTTCTCTCTGAGAATCCATGGTTAAGAGAAAAAGAGAAAAGAACATAGAACAATAGAATTGGAAGGGACGTTGGAGGTTTTCTGGTCCAATCCCCTGCTCCATCAGGAGACTATTCCATTTCAGACAAATGGTTGTCCAATCTCTTTGAAAGCTTCCAGTGATGGAGCCCTCACAATGTCTGAAGGCAAGATATTCCACTGGTTGATTGTTCTCACCATTAGGAAACGTCTCCTTGGTTCTAGGTTGCTTCTCTCCTTGGTTAGTTTTCATCCATTGTTCACATCTTCTGAAGGATTGGAGAAGGGAGCCTAAAGCAAAATAGGCTCGATCTCTACCTCTTTCTCTCTTCCAGACCCTGCAAGTCATCTACCCCTACACCCCACAGAATGATGACGAGCTTGAACTCGTGCCAGGAGATTTCATCTTCATGTCACCTGTGGAACAAATCACAACTAGTGAAGGATGGATTTATGGTACTTCATTTGCCACGGGGTGCTCAGGATTGTTGCCAGAGAATTATATCACCAAAGCCGATGAATGTGGGACTTGGGTTTACCATGGGTGAGCAATTCCATGTTCCATGTTTTCTAGTATTTTCATGGGGAATAACCCTAACCCTGTGCAGAAGAACTTTTCTTGTCGATGGGTTTGTGAAATAGCTGGGTAGGCATACATTGGTAGAAATTCAACATGAACTTGCGGATAGAAGCATGTTGGTAAAAGGTCAAGATGAAGTACTGATGGAGAAGACCTGATCTCTCTTGGATATTAAAACAGCAACCTCTCAGTCTACATCCCATTTAATCGTTGCAATTTGGAGTAATTTTTGAACATTGTCCAGACTGTCTAGGAGGAAGTACAGATACAGATTTACAGATTAACAGAGTTGGAAGAGACCTTGTAGGTCATCTAGTTCAACCCCCGCCCAAGCAGGAGACCCTACACCATTTCTGACAGATGGCAGTCCAGTCTCTTCTTGAAAGCTTCCAGTGATGAAGCTCCCACAACTTCCTAAGGCAACTTCTGTTCCACGAGTTGATTGTTCTCCCTGTCAGAAAAAGTTCTCCTTATTTCCAGGCTGAATCTCTCCTTGTTCAGTTTCCATCCATCGTTCCTTGTCTGGCCTTCGGCTGCTTTGGAAAATAGCTTGACCCCCACCACCCCTCTCTCTCTCTGGGACAGTCCCTCAAATAAAGTAGCCCTCATCTTTGTGCTTTGTTCTTCCTCCCAAATAGCTAGCGTTATGGAAAGGAACAATAGAATCTCTTCCTTGTGAGACAGGTTGCAGAAATGATTTGCTCCAGAGTTTAATAATATCTTCCATAAGAGAGCTGACATTTTGAAATCAGGTCAATTACAATCATCAGTGGTAGACAGCTGTGGCCCTAGGGAGGCGACATAAGCACTCTGATCTTCGTATAACTACGCTACCAAGCAATGACCCACCATTTATTCTTGTCTGTTGCAAAAACCAACCCCCCCGTAACGGACATTTTTGTTTTACCATAACAATTGGTGGAGGCCAGCTGGTGCCAGGTTCAGGCCCCTCTGGTAGCATTCTACACTTAAAGAGTTGTATTTTCCACAAATTAGCCGTATTTTTGTTTTCTGCTTCGGGACTAGGTCATATTCTATTATGAACGCCACTATTTCCTCATCTCTCGTGATGTTCACTGATGGGGTGATGGACCGAAGATCCCAGGAGGATCAAGGACCAGGAGAAACAGGGCCTCTCACAATTTTCTGTCAGAGTATGCAGGTAAGGAAAGTTCAGACTTGTGAGTCTCCCTCCACCTGCTTCACAGCTTGGATTGACGGGAGGGGAGAAGTCAAGCCAAGGTAGTTTTTAAGTCCTACTTTCTTCTTGTGGTCAGCCCTTAAGGATTGCCAACACACCTGGACCCCAGAAAAGATGCCTTTTTGTTTGTCGCCACGGAGAAAGAATGGATGTCGTGTTTGGAAAATACTGGCTCTCGCAATGCTTTGATACCAAAGGTGAGTTTCGCTCCATTCCATTCCATGGTGAACCTGTTCGTTCCTCTGTGTTTACAGGTAGCTAATTTGGAGTGCAATAATGGGGGATTCACCTGATTTAGAAGAGGATGGGAAGTAGGTTGGAACAAAAGCAGAGGACAAAGGAGAAGGAAGAGAGAGTGTGTGTCCAAAGACCTTAAAAGAAGAATGTACGGTGATTTCTGAGATTCTGGAACTTCCTAGACAGACAGACAGATGCCATGGGAGCCTCTTGCAGACATTTCATTACCTAATGGGGTGACATCATCAGTGCTGGAAGGGGGTGGGGTTTGCTCCCTGTCTATATACCGTGGCTTACACTGTCAATCTTCTTGATGGTCCATTGGGCTGTTGTTTACTTGTTAACTTGTTTGTCTTAGTTGGTAGTTCCTTGATTGGGTTATTGTTTGCTGCTTGATTGTGGTTCTAAGATGGATGGATGGATGGATGTGTGTGTGTGTGTGTGTGTGTGTGTGTGTGAGAGAGAGAGAGAGAGAGAGAGAGAGAGAGGATACATAGATGAAGAAGATATTAATAGTAGATAGATAGATAGACAGACAGACAGACAGACAGACAGACAGACAGACAGACAGACAGACAGACAGACACACACAGAGAGGCAGGCAGGGAGGCAGATGATAGACAGACAGATTTTATCTGAGCTTGGAAGTTGATTAGTACCGGGGTAAGAGACACCAGGAAATTGTAAGGCACTAGGCTAGACTGAGAAATTAAAAAAGCAGCCTACGAGAAGCCAATTCACTTCTAAATCATTCCCATGAAAATTGCAGTGTCACCTTGAAAAAACATGGTACCAGTCCCAAAATTACCGGGCCAACCCATTAATGTACAAGAGGTGGCAACACCTAGCCAACCTTGGCCGATCTCAAAAGAACATCCAAACCAATTTATATTTTGGAAGGAGATGCCATCAGCCTCCCCAGCTGTGGACACTGGAGGTCAATCTCACCACCACTCCATCCCCCAGAACTCGATTGGGGCAAACCCTTTTCTCTAACGGAGCCAAGAAAGCTTCACAGATGCTACCAGGAGTTGAGCTTGACTTTTATCTTGACGTAAGTCACGCGTCCTTGAGGAATCTCCTTATCCGACACTGTTCCGTGTCTCCGAACAGGAAGATACATCCGCACAAATCTGAATATGCCTCACAACTTGCCTCAACGGAGCGGTGGCTTTAGGGAGTATGAAAAGGATGCTCCCATCACGGTGTTGGGATGCACGCAAGCCCGGCTTGTGGGTGAGTTTGCCTGCTCAGGGGTTGAGGCGGGAAGGGGCACGTTGAAAAGATGTATCTTTGCCTTTGCAAGCTTTTTGTCTAAAGCAGGGGTGTCAAACACAAGGCCCGCGAGCCAGATCCGGCCCAGAATGTGGTCAGCTCCAGCTCGCTTACATCCTGGAAAATGTAAGGGGCTGGCCCGGTCTAACTAGCACGAAGAGGAAACGTGCCAGCAGTTTTGGGGAGTGGCGTCAAGCTGGCCATGCCCACCAGCCAGCCACGCCCAGTGTGTGGCGTCAAGCTGGTCACACCCACCCAGTTGGTCACGCCCACCCAATCAGCCATGCCTCCCCGTCCCACCCGAGATCAGCCACAGCCCTGAGACGGCCCTCAATGAAATTGAGTTGGACACTCCTGGTCTAAAGCAGAGGTCCCCAACCCCAGTAGTAGACCGTGGCCCGTTTGGAACTGGGCCACACAAGCAGCAGGCGAGCGTGCGCCCGCCGCTCCATGCACGTGAGCGGTGGGCACTCGTGCGCACACGTGAAGCTCCAACTGTCCAAGTGCCTGCTGATCATGCAAATGGAGCTGCGCGGGCGAGCACGCACGCCTGCCGCTCACACAGAACTATTTCCCCTCCCCCTCTCCCACCACTCCGCAAAAGCCAGACAGACTGGCGGCTCCTGGTCTAAAGCAGAAGTGTCCAACCTTAGCAACTTTAAGACCCGTGGATTTCGACTCCCATAATTCCCAAGCCAGCCGTGCTGCTTGGACACCTCTGATCTAAAGACCCTGGGACAATCATCCTTGCACAGCCTTGTGATTCGTTCACTATTGCTCCTGTAGCTGTTGGCCTCTCCTTAGCTAAACGGCAGCAAAAGCCCGTTTCTCACACCTCCACCTGGACGTCTTGCTTGTCACTGGCCCAGCTTGGCTGCAGCTTCTCCCTTTACAACATTTGTGCCAATGATGCCAATTGTGTCACTCGGGTCAAACAATATCACCGGCGGAACGATATCCAGCCTCTGCCCCCTTCCCCGGGAGTCCATGAAAACGACTTCTGCAATGCCCTGTACTGCAAGTCTCGCCTTTTCCGGAGTGACAATGTGATAACAGCACTCCAAATCACCCCTTGAACTAAAGCTTTAAAAAGGAGTACACGTTGGATAGGAACATTGTTTTTTGCAGCACGACTGCCATCTAGAGGATGAATTTGGTTACTACCTTACAGGTCACAGTTTTAGTTGCATTTGTTCCCCAAAATGCAAAAAACGGGGAAATGGTTTACCCAAATTTATAAAGACCTACAACAGCTCATGTGATCAAAGTCCAGTTTGAAATCAGAAATGGCAACGAAGCAAAAATATTCTCTTTGGCAAAAACTGAATGTAAGCTAATTTCCAATGTCTTCTCTATAAAGTCAAACAAACAGCAACTAGAATACATTACAGTATAAATAATAATACAAGTAGTCCTCGAATTATGAACCGCTGTGGAGCTTGCCCATCACCTTTGCAACATGTGATTGTTACAAAGTGAGTTGGTCATTTAGCCGATTTTAGAACTTTATTTATTGATTTTATTACATTTTGGGCTCAACTGTGGTTGTATCAGAAGTTAACTCTGGCCGGTTTACAATACTAAATGTTTAGCTAGCAGTGATTGTGAAGTGAACCAATGGTACTCCATGGATGTGGTTTTGTTAAAAGCCGGAAGTAAATAGCAATAGCAATAGCATTTAGACTTATATAACGCTTCGCAGTGCTTTACAACCCTCTCTAAGCAGTTTACAGAGTCGGCATATTGCCCCCTCCCCCAAAAAACAATCTGGGTCCTCATTTTACCGTCCTCGGAAGGATGGAAGGCTGAATCAATCTTGAGCCAGTCAGGATTGAACTGCCAGCAGTCAGCAGAATTAGCCGCAATACTGCATTCCAACCACTGCATCACCATAGCCCTTCCTTCCTTCCTTCCTTCCTTCCTTCCTTCCTTCCTTCCTTCCTTCCTTCCTTCCTTCCTTCCTTCCTTCCTTCCTCTTTCTCTCTTCCTTCTTTAGCACTTACCAATAGCACTTAGACTTATAAACCGCTTCGCAGTGCTTTACAGCCCACTCTAAGCAGTTTACAGAGTCGGCATGTTGCCCCCCCCCCCCAACAATCTGGTTCCTCATTTTATTGACCTCAGAAGGACAGAAGGTTGAGTCAACATTGAGCCGGTCAGAATTGAACTGCCAAACTGCTGGCAGCCGGCAGTCAGCAGAAGTAGCCTGCAATACTCCATTCATACCACTGTGTCTCCACGGCTCTCCAAAAAATTGCCATTTTTGGGGGCAAAACCATTGTAAAACGTGATCATGATTACAGGATGTTGCAAATGCCTGTAAATGTAGCCTGGTTACCAAGCATCTGAAGTTCGACCATGTGACTACAGAGGGAACAATGGTCTGAATTTTGAATCCAGGTTGTAAGGACCTCCCAGTTCCGTCGAAACATCTAATGGTGACTCAGTGACCATTCGTAAGTCGAGGACAACCTGTTCCCAAAGATGATATCTGTAGCCTGTCCCAGAACATCGTGACCTCTAGGGGCAAAGTAAAGATTCCCCTTTCTACTTCTACCAATCTTCAAGGTCTTTTTAGGGTTGGAAAGTCACAATTTCCCTACCTTAAAAAAGGTAAGGAATTTGGTCCTTGGCGCGTTGCAGGCCCTGCTGTGTATTTTCAACCCGTGTCTCCCTACAGGCGAGGCTCTTTTTGAAAGCAACACAGTCATCCACCACATCTACTGCTCTCCGTCGCTGCGCTGTGTGCAGACCGCACACCATATCCTGAAAGGTAAGTCACTGGGTGGATGGTGGGGGGGTTGTTGGTTTCCTTGAGGGCCACCCGTGGCCGAGTCCATCCTAGCGATGCATTTGAGTGCTTGTTCTGACATTTCTGTAAAATTCTCTTGCCTGGATGTTTAACCCAGTCAGAATTGTGATTTACGCGCGCACAACACGCAGTTGATAAAAACAGAGAGCAAAAGAGGCCAAATTTGTTCATCGGAAAGAAAACACAAACATTTGGAAATGGCATGCATTATTATGAAGCATTGGCCTCAGATGAATTCTTTTATATTATGCTTCTTTCTTTCTTTCTTTCTTTCTTTCTTTCTTTCTTTCTTTCTTTCTTTCTTTCTTTCTTTCTTTCTTTCTT